>VXBB01007280.1:11349-23614 GCA_013399915.1 Illadopsis cleaveri | reverse complement strand
ACCTGGAGCTGGAGGTCAAATCTGGGGCTGAGCCCACTTTGCCATCCGTGTCTCTGTTTAGGAAGGGTTTAAACCAGCTCCCCCAATGACTGTGATCTCTGTCACTGAGCACCACAAATCAGGAGCTGCTGGCTCAGGGCTTTTCCTTTTCTTCCCGGGAAGCAGAGGGAGGGAGGGGTGGGCATGAGGGAGAGCTCTGCTGAGATAATTCCTGCCCCGAGCAGCTCGCGGGGATCACGTTTTCACCCAGCTATTTGTCTGTCTGTTTATTGCGGCGTGTCACGGGATGTTTGAACACAAAGCAAGAGAGATGATGTGATTTGGGCCGTCCCATCTCCCTGCTCCCTCCCTAATTACGGGCAGGATAATGATGGGAGCCTGCCAGAGGCACGTGTGGAGCATCCCAGCCCTGGAGCTCTGCCACGGCTGCAGGAGAGCTGGGATGGGGAAAAGGGGAGAGGAGGAGGAGGAGGGCTGTGATTCCTCCTCTTGCTGGGCTGGACATGGAGCAGCTCCTGGCACCATTTGCAGCCAGGGATTTGCAGGATTTGGGTAACGCCAGGCAGGAGTCAGAGCTCTGGAGGCAGCACCGGAGGGTGAGGAGGGAGGGGAGGGAGAGGTGTCCCCCTCCTCTGCAAGGCTGGGGCTGGTTCTGGCTCCTGTGGCTCCCAGGGGTGCAGGAAGGGGTCCCTGTGAGAGAGGGGCTGCCTGGGAAGCTCTGCCTGTGGGATTTCAGACAGCACANTAAAACCTGCATCCCACCTGGAGCTGCAGCCTCTGTTCCCAAGGGAGGAGCCTTTTTCTCCCATCCTGGATGGTGGGATGAGCCTCCAGCCATGGAGCTGGGCTGTCACCCCATGGATGCCATCCCCACCCTGGCGCTGCTGGAGCAGGCCTGGCCCTCCCAGCCTGCAGCAGGTGTTTGTGGGAGCCCAGGGAACTGAGCTGGGATATCCCAAACTCCGGCTGAGCACTCCAGAGCTCCCTCCCTGTCACAAGAGGACAAGAAAAGAGCCACACTCACCCGTCAGGATGTGAGGTGAAAAGGAAAAGGGAAGTTTATTTGGGAATTTCAACTTATATAGTTTTTTGGGATTTGGTCAAGGATTGGGGGACCAGAGGAACACCCCTCTGACCCCAGTGGTCAACTCAGAAGTCCATCAATTTGTCCTTCTCCCTGGAAGGGAATGTGTTGTTTACAAAATATCAGTCTTTGTTTTTGTCACAAGCATGAGAAAGCTCCAGTGGAAACAAAAAACAATCAGAAGGCTGAAAAATCAGGGCGACATCCACCAGCAACTGCTGAGCACAGGGTGTGACCTGAGGTGGGATGGATTTGTTCCTGGACAAGGGAGGTGAAAATGGAGGTGAAGGAAGGGCTTGGAGCTGGCAGCAGGCAAGGCTTGGAGTTCACAGGCTGGTGGAAAAGCAGTTCTGGGAGTGAGACAGAAGCGGGGACAGTGTGTGACAGCTCTGGCTTTTTATCCCCTGGTATATAATGAAGCCATTCGTTAAGCTGAAATAATTAGCTGCTTCTGGTGCTGTTCCCCATGCTGTTCCAAGGCAGGGCCGGGAGCTGCCAGGCTCTTCCCTCCTGTCTCTGTACCAAACATCCCTCCCTCCCTTTCTCTCAGGCAAGAGCGAGGGCTATCCTATTTCCCCTGCCTTTCCCTGCAGCCATCTCGCCCTTGCCAGACTATCTGTGGAATCAAAGCTCGTTAAAGCAGCTCCTCTGCAAGGCCTGGCTCAGCAAGGCACAGTGACAGCCCAGTCCCAGCAGGCAGAGCAGGGGAGGGATGCAGGAGAAATGCCTGAGCAGGGCTCGGTGCTGGAGGAAAATTTACAGCCCCAGGCTGGGGCTCTGGGCCCCCTTTTTATTACATTTGACACCGAGCAAGCGGGATTGATTTACCCCCTCATTTCCATCTGCTCCAGCAGGGCTTTTCCAGCTCCAAAGACCACGGGGTTGGGAAGAGGAGCCACGGAGATGCCGGCTCTGGCTGACAGCAAATCCAGCAGATCCAGGCAGAAAGGGCAGGCGATATTTCATGGGCTTAGGATGGGATTTAGCTGTCCTGCAGAGCCCGGGAGAAAGGAGCACAGCCAGCGTTTCCCCAGCACTGGGGGAGTTAGCTGCATCTCCACTTTGCTCTCATCCCCAGGTACCAGAGGCATTTTTAAGCTGTGTTTGCTGGCCCCTCCATCATCCTGCCTTTACCAGCTCTGCCAGCACGGACTCATGGAATGTCCTAAATGGGAAAGGACCCACGAGGATCTCTGAAATCCAACTCCTGGCTCTGCACAGGACAACCCAACCACCCCACCGTGCCCCTGAGAGTGTTGTCCCAACATTTCCTGGCCTCTGCCAGAGGTGGGGCATGCCCTGGGCAGCCTGGGCAGGGAGACTTTAACACTCCAGAATCACTCTGGAGTTTGGGAAAAGGATTAATCTGGGCTCAGGGCTTGGTGTGGTGATGCAGAAATGAAGATGCAGAAGAGAGGAGATTTCTCTTGGAGCTCCTTGCAGGTGGGTTTCCTCCTCCCCAGGCTCTCTGCGGGGGTGAAATGGGGATGTTGGAGGCTGGCAGGACAGGCTGCCAGGTGTTGGACTGGAGATCTCCCAAGGTCCCTCCCAGCCTACGTGCTTCTCCTGATGCTGGAATTAAATGTCCTGAGAGATGCAGTCACCAGGACTGGTGTTGGGATGTTTGCTTTTGCCTGAATGATTTCACACCTGGCACTTCACCCCTGCCCTCTCTCCTGCTCTGCCCCCAGCTTGGCCACTCTTCTTCCAAAGCAGAACTGTGGGAAGTTTTGTTGCTCCCAGCTGCCTTCCCACCCCTTATCGTCTCTCCTGGGAAAAGCTTCCTCTTACTCCTCATCCCTTCTCCCCTCCGCGTGCTCGGGCTGTCATTCCTTGTCCCATTTCAATCCCCCTGTTCCCCTCTTGAGCACACTCAGACTGGATATCAGGAAACGTTTCTCCCCTGAAAGGGTGGCCAGGCACTGCCCAGGGCAGTGGTGGGGTCACCAGGGATTTCAAAGGAAGGGAGGGATTTAAAAGCTGTGTGGATGTGGCACTTGGGGACAAGGATTAGTGGTGGCCTTGGTGCTGGGGGATGGTTGGATGTGATGACCTCTGAGGGCTTTAGGATCACAAAAATCCCGTGATCCTGTGGGCCACGTGGAATGTTCCTCAGACCCTTTAAAGCCAGGATGGGGTTTACAATGCTCAGCTGGGCCTTGTGGTGTCCCCAGGCCCACCCTGGCAGTGCTGACAGTGAGAACTGCCAGGATTCTCCCTCCCCAGCCTTTCCAAAGGTGGGAGCTCCACAGCCCCATGGCGGTGCCCACCCTGCCCCACCAGGGAGCTTCTCCTGGGCCTTGCCTGCTCTGGCTGGCTGAACTCCTGTGATCTCAGTGTGCTGATATCCCAGATCCCCGTGCAGGAATCAGGACATCCCCTCACTCATCTGCTCCCTCCCCAAGTCCTGCATTTCATCTCCAGCTCTCAGCTTTGAGTGGCAATATTTGCTTGGGCTCTGAGCCATCTCCTCTGCCCTCTCCACCGTGGGGCACATGGGGGTGGCAGCTGGTTCAGCAGAGCTGCTGGGGCCCCCTCCTGCCCTGCATCCCATCATTGGTCAAGTTTAATGGGGCTCCTCCACTTGCAATTTGTCAGGGCTTTATCTGAACATCTGCATCCCGGCCTCTTATTAAGCCCTTAGAAAAATAGAAGTGTCTGATGGCTGAATAGCTTTAAATTTGGAAGCAGAGTGGGAGTAGATGGGAGAAAATGCATTGCCCTTGATGTAATCACCAGAGGAGGACAGTTCTGAACAATGACCAGAGCGTCCTCGCCCCGACGATGACAGCAATTTCTGACTTATCACCCCCCAGCACTATATTAAGGCACTGAGATTACAGTGTTATTCATTAGCACCACATCTGCTGGGAATCAGCGTGGGGAAAGGCTGCTGAGGGTGCTAAAAAGCTTCAGGATGGCACAGAGAGAATACTCCCCCAAACGGGAGGATAAATGTCCTTCCCCTGCAGTGCTGCTGAGCCACGAACCCGCGGGGCAGCCTCGGGTGGAGCTGCTGAGGACAGGGGACACTGAGAGCAGCAGGTCCCAGCCCTGCCCACCCGTGGGGCTCCTCCTTTTCCCCTGCCTGTTCCAAGTGGTCTCTTCCTGTCCTGGCACAGCTCTTTGCGTGGCACATCGGGTTTAACCCGTGTCACTCCTTCACTTTCACCCCATGGGATGAAGATCCTGTTTCCTGCGTTTCGAGGCTCTCAAAGATTCTCGGCCTCACTGCAGTCACACAAAAACCCCCTTTGATTCATAACAAATCCAGAGTGATAAAGAAACTTTGTGCCATTCGTCCTGCCTTGCACCGAGACCTGCCCTGCCCTGGCTGCACCCCAAAGCCCTCACCTTCCTCATATTCCTCTGACAGGTGAACTAAACTCATCAGGAGTGATTTCCTGATTTTGTTTCCTGCCCAGCCTGCTGAGCAGCCAAACTCCATGGTTTATAGGCTGGAGGGAAACCTCCTTGCAGCAGAAGCCTTTCATTCTGAGGTTCAGCAGTTGCAGCAAGGTTCAAACCATTCTTTAGGTGCACTCCTTGACTTTTCCAAGCAGTTTCAGTCACCCAGAGAACAAGGGATTAGGGCTCCAAAGGTATTTCATGGCCTTGTGGCTAAAAACAGAACGGGCTCTGAACTGTGAGGATCTCCTGGACCTGCCATGGTGGATTTTCTTCTAGCCAAAGCCTGAAGGTGGTTTCTGAGCCTCCCCAGGCACTGCCATCCGTGGCAGCCACACTTTGATTTCCCAGGGACGATGTGGACGATGAGCAGCGTTGCTGGCAGGCTGATGTGTGGCTCTGCACCAGGGCTCAGAAACCCCACCCGGCCTTCCTGGGGCTGCCCTGCTTCCCTCAGGAGCCAGGGCTGCTGATCTGCAGAACCTCAGCTCGAGGAGCTTTCAAAGGCCCGTTCCAGCAGCTGGTGTGAACCATCCATCAGTGCTCCTGTCTTCGCTCTAACCCGCTCCGTTCTGGGCTGCCTTAATTCAGTTATGATGAAATTCCGAGCAACTGCTCCTGACAAATGAGACTTCCTCTAGTGGGTTGCTTCTTTAAACTGTTAACACATGCTTAAATATTGTCAGGGCTCAGAAGGAGGACGTTTGAGTTCCCAAAGATCCTTCATTATCAAAGGCAGCTGCTGGCGTGCAGTGGATCCCTGCTGCCCAACTGTGGGAGAGAATCCTGGCAGGGATCCTTCAGTGATAGGAGCTGCTCTGGAAAAGGGGCTGGAGGTGATAATAGCAGGGGTGGAGAATTGTTCACAGGCAGAAGAGGGAAGTAAGTGGTGGAAATGCAGAGTGGACAATGCTGACTTCCAGGACTTGAAAGGAGTCTACAAAGAAAAGGTGTTGAGGGACTTTTTACAAGAGCCTGGGGTGATAGGACAAGGGGGAATGGCTTCCCAGAGCCAGAGGGCAGGGATGGATGGGATATTGGGAAGAAAGTGTTCCCTGTGAGGGTGGGCAGGCCCTGGCACAGGGTGCCCAGAGCAGCTGTGGCTGCCCCTGGATCCCTGGCAGTGCCCAAGGCCAGGCTGGACAGGGCTTGGAGCAGCCTGGGACAGTGGGAGGTGTCCCTGCCATGGCAGGGGGTGGGATGAGATGAGCTTTAGGATCCCTCCCATCCCAAACCCTTCTGGGATTGTGTGACTTTGGACTTCTCCTCATTCCACATGGACCTCCAGGAGCTTTAGTTCTCAAGGAAAGGTCTTGCAGTGAGAACAAAGGTTCTGTGCAGCCCCTCTCCCAGCTCAGCTCCCTGCCAGCCACGGCTGCTCAGCCTGTCCTGCAGGGAGAGGAGCCCCCAGGAGATTTCCCTTCTGCTCCTCCACCCCTCCCTGCTCCAGTTTCCACTGGTGCTGCTGTGACAAGCCTCTCTGGAGGGCACCAGGAGCTCTGCTGGCAAATCCCCATTAATTGATTCACCGGGAGCAAGGAAGAACCCAAGCCAATTAGAGATAAATAATTGATGCCATCGAGTGCTGGGGTTGGGGCGTTATTGATCACGGGCACGAGAGGGGCCGACAGCTGTTCCTGGTGTCAGCACCACGGGGCCTGAACTGAGACAATGACCCCTCTGCAGCCCCTGCCACTGCCAGGGGACACCAGCCCCACGTGGACCACCTGGGGTCTCCACACAGCACAGAGGAAACCACTGCAGTCCTTTAATCCTTGGCCTCTTAACACTGTTTTACACCACAACAACACAGACTCCGAGCTTCAGAAGGCTGAAAATGACTCTTTTATTTTTGGGAAGTGTCTCCCTTTTATACTATTCTACACAGAACAATTTGATTGGTGAAACAGAGACAAACCTCTTCACTCACATTGGTCAGAGCAGAGGGACATCAAGAAGTCCCTCCTAGGAAATGGAATGAATAACAAAGTTACAGTTACAAAAACATTTCTCCTGTTTACAGAAATTTCTCTGGGAAAAGAATTTCAGAAAACCAAAACATCTCAGGCACGGAACCAGGGCTACAGCCTCTGACCACGCTGAGGGCCCTGAAACCCTTAGAGCTCCTGAAGACTTCAAGAGATGCCTGTGGTAAAAACAGGAGGCAACTTTTATCCCTGGCACCTCCACCATCATTTTTAAATAGCCATTGATCATCCTACTAAACTCATGTCCTGGAGAGAAATGAAATGTCTCCCCCAAAAGCACCAGGGAGGAGCTTGGTTGGACAAGTAGGACAGGATATGAAACAATTCTGCTGCAGCTCTGTGGTTTGGTGGCTCCAGACAACATGGAAAGGAGCAAGAGGGGAAATCCTGATGAGAACGTGGCTCTAAAGGTACCCTGCCATGGGAGGAAGAGGAGGGAGGGGTTGTGGGGTGAGCATTGCTTTCCTGGGGATTCCCTTTTCTGTGTCTTCCTGATGGAGGGGCACTTCAGGAACTGGCTCTGGAATGTGGGCAAGGATTTTTCTGAGGAGGATCAGAAAAGTTTGGGCTCTGCCCACCCCATCCTTTTTAGCATTTTAATAGCTGAGGAATTGCTGAAAGCTCATGAGCCAGACAGAGATTTACCCCCAACTTTGGGGGAATTTGGATTAGGCCCAATGGGAGTGGGTCCCTACAGAGCTCAGGGAGAACAGGGGAAGCTGTGAGTGGTGCAGAGAAGCCAGGATTGCTCACTGATATCCCCTTGGAATGAGAACACAGTGATTTCAGGCAAAGGCAGCCTGTAATTTCCACTCCAGGACATTTATTTGGGTCAGGGTAAGGAAATTTGATTTACTTGCCAAAGTCCCACTGGGCTGGTAAAATTATAACTCCTGCACATTATTATGTGCGTGTCCTGACCCGTGCTTAGTGACTGTGTTTATCACACTTGGCCACTCTGGGAGTTTTCTCTCTGCCCCCTCCCCTAAATTCACTTTTTTTTTGAGTGAATGAGTTTGCCCTGAGTGCTGCCAGGACCTGTGGAAGCACAGAGAGGGGCTGGAGCCTGAGGGATCCTGTCCCCAGCTCCTTGCAGAGCTTCCATGAGCACAGCCTGCAGAGGGGAAACCCTAAAGTTCTGTCCTCTGCTCAGGGGCTCATTCCATGCCCCATCTGCCACGGTGGGAACTGTTCACAGCATCCCAGAATGGCTTGGGAGGGACCTTAAAGCCCATCCATGTCACCCCTGCCATGGCAGGGACACCTGCCACTGTCCCAGGCTGCTCCAAGCTCCATCCAACCTGGCCTTGGGCACTGCCAGGGATCCAGGGGCAGCCACAGCTTCTCTGGGCACCCTGTGCCAGGGCTCCATCACCCTTATTCTCTACAATCCCTTCCCAATATCCCATCTAAACCTATTCTCTGTCACTTTGAAGCCATTCCCTGTGCCCTGTCCTGATGAACAGTCCCTCTCTAGATTCCTTGCAGCCCCTTCACATCCTGAAAAGCTCTTCTGAGGTCTCCACTCAACCTCCTCCAGCCCCTCCTGCCAGCCTGTCCCCATCCTCAGAGCTGTACCTCCCACAGAAGCAGGACAGGGATTTCCCCAGGCAGGGCTGAGCTTGCCCTGTGATGGTCCACAAGGGTGGAGGGCAAAGAGGACGAGCATTATGAAGAGGCACCTCATTGACAGGAGGACAGGTTTGGATTTCTCAGGCTGGATGAAAGCAGAGCCAGTGGATTGGAGCCTGTCACTCAGTGACAGCACACAAAGGAACGGCTGCAGCTGTGTCAGGGAGGGTGAGGTTGGATTTTAGGAGAAGGTTCTTCCCCAGAGGGTGCTGGGCACTGCCCAGGCTCCCCAGGGAATGGGCAAAGCCCCAAGGCTGAGCTCCAGGAGAGTTTGGACAACACTGCCAGGAGCAGGGTGGGATTGTTGGGGTGTCTGTGCAGGGCCAGGATCAGCATCAACGATCCCTGTGGGTCCCTTCCAACCCAGGATATCCCATAGCCCAGATGGTGCTTTCCAGCCCTACATCCCCAGCTCTGGGCCACAGCCCCTCACCGTTGGCTTCCCAAGGCCCAGAACTGCCTTGGAATCATTCACTTGAACCTGTGCCACCCCTGCTCTCAGTTNTTTTTCTTTTTTTTCCCCCCAGGCAGGAAAAAGGTTGTTCTGCTTCTCTGGCGCCATCATTGTAACAACCCCCAAAAGTGCTGCTGGGTTAAACCCGCCAGCACCAGCGACTCTGAGCTCCTGCTCCTAAGGCAGGAGAGAATTTTCCTTTGTATTTATCCCCCATGGAGGCCTGAAGCACCAGCCTGCTCCCTGTGCATTGTGCCAGCCCAGCAGCACCATCAATCCAAGGGGAAAGAGGTGCCAGGGATGCCTTGGGAAGGCTGAGCTGGAACAGGGACTGGACAGAGCCAGAATAAAGTGGATATTTATTGAAAGGCCTTTAGGATACACCTTGGGCAGGACCAGGGCTACACCCAAGGTGGACCCAAAATGGTCACAAAATATCTGAGTGGTCGTGAAGTCTTACATTTTTATAAGTTTTGGTTCATTTGCATGTTGGGATTTAATTGTCCAATTCCAGCTTCAGGCTGTGAGGTCCCATCCTTCTTGTTCCTCCCTTCAGCCACCCTTGTTTGTGCCTTTGGGCCTGAAAGGTGTCCTTGGTGTGCAGCAGGAAAAGGATTTGTTTTGTGTCCCTGCTCTGTGAGCTCAGAACTGCACCCCTGGGCAGCACAGAACCTGAATTGCATGAAAGCTTAAAGGCATCAGCAGGATCCAAAGAGGAATCCCTGCCCCAGCATCCACAGCTGGCTGCGTGCGAGCTCAGGGTGCCAAAACCTCCCCAAAGGCTCTCCCCGCCCTGCCCGTGCTGCAGATGCTGCATTAACTCACGTTCAGGGCACTCTGCAAAGCGCTGACAGGGATAAAAGCAGAGGGAAATCATCTCCCAGCCTGACCTGGGGCTTGCAGGACCCCGTGGAGCTGCTCCCTTTTCTGCTGCAGCCAAGGCTGGCGTGCACGCCCCCAGGTAACAGCTTTCCCCAGGTAACAGCTTTCCCCGGGTAACAGCTTTCTGCAAGGAAACCCAGCACCTTCAGGAGCAGCAGGTGCTGTGCAAAGACAGCAGCGGAGCCCACAAATGGAAAACTCCCTCGCAGGCAGGCGGGAAGCGGGTCCTGCTCCCAGGGAAACGACCTGGAGGAGGTTTGGTCCCGCCAAGGAGGTGCTGGCTGCAGAGATTTGCATATTTAGTGACTTCATGCACATCCACTCACCCACTTCCTTCCCCAGCCTCGCCGGGATTGCTCGTTATTTGTTTTCACAGCTAATTAAAGCCTCCCCGAGCTCAGCCCCCTGATTAGGGGGAGGAGGCTGAGGCCGCAGGCAGCCGGAGTGGAGGATGCCCCGGCCCACAGGCTGACCCCAGGCCGCTCTGCAGACCCCACGCTGCAGTTGGGACATTATTTACCCTGATATTGCAGCCTTCCCTTAAAATATATTGAAGGAGAGATTGGGAAAATGAAGTGTATAAGATTTATCCTGCACTGGAGGATTTCAGCATCCAAGAAAGCCAGAGAGTCCAGTCCCTCAGACTTAATAGAAACCTCCTGCTTTATTAATGTTGCCTGATTTTTTTTTTATTTTTTTCCCCTCCTTGTCCACAGGTCCTGGGCAGAAAGTCAAAGCTGTATTTGAGGAGCTTTCCTGGAGGTTTTCATTAATAACAGGGCCAGGGAATCCACTGCAAATGTAAAAATAATAGATTTGAGAGCCCTAAAAGGACGGAGATTTACTCACTGTGGAACTATTAGGGAGAAAGTGGGAGTGGGAGGTTCCCCGGCTCGGCGCTGCCGGGCTGTGAGCTCTGGAAGCTGCTGGGAGCGGCAGAGGGGGGAAGGTTGCCTCCGAGCGGCTCGGGGAGGCAGCTGCGACTGCTCTGCCGAGCACCGAGCTCCCAGAGAGCTGCGGAGATTCCCGGGAAACGGAGAATTTCCTTCTCGGGGTAACGGGGAAAGGAGGATGGAGAGCTTTCATCAGCCGAGGTGTTTACCCCTGGAGGTGCAGGCTGAGGCTGATGCTGAGCGGGTCAGGAGGGACACGCAGGAATTGGGGTGGGAGAGAGGGATTGCTGCTCCCTGCTGTGCCCAGCTCCTGTGGGAATGCTGGAAGCACGTCCTCTCCTCCCGAGGGACTGCTCCTGCAGCCCGCACTGATCCCCAGGCCAGGCGTCACCCCTGGGGACAAAGCTGCCTGTGCAGAGCCAGCCCAAGGAGCCCCGACAACCATCAGCATCTCCAGCCCCGAATCCTGACACGTCCCAGCTCCAGCTGAGCCCCTGCACAGCAGCTCCTGCCAGGAAAGAGCCCCTCTGCCTCGAGCACAAGTGGCTCCAAGGCTTTGCCCTCCTCACTCCACTCCGAATCGGAGGGAGTCATCTTCTGAAGCTTCTTGGGTTTTACTGGTGGGAAATGGGTTAAAAATGGCTCCAGGTTACTTTAACTCAGCCTTTAACTCTATGCCATCCTCCAGATGGATGTGAAAACCCCCAGTGAGAACTTCCAGCCAGCTGAGACCTCTGGGCACCAGCAGCCTGGGAGATGGTGGGTGGGAGGAGTGAGCTTTCCTTCCATCTGGACAAAAAAGGCAGCGCAGGCCATGGATGGGGACGGAACTGAGTGCGGGGTCGGATGCCAAATCAGCCCTCCGAGGAATCCCGGGGAGCCCCTGCCAAGCCCTGCTTCCCTGGGAGGCAGCATCCAGCCGGCCCTGGAGCACTTCAGCTCCCCCGGCGCTTTTCAGCAGCTCGGCAGCCCCCCAGCCCCGGCCGGCTGCGCTGGTGGCCCGGGGGGCTGCGGGCATTTTCCCAGCGCTCTAATCTAACAGCACCAGTGGGAATGTTTACAGCACGCTGCCACTTGAGGCCTTATCAGCCTCGCTGCCTATCTCCCACCGCCCCGGGCTGATAAAGGGAGGGGCTGCTGGCACCCGGGGGAAGCGCCCGGAGCAGGGGACGGGGCTGGGGACCGGCCAAGCAAAGCCCAGCAGGGCTGCGGGGCTTGTCCAGGGAGCGCCTCTGCGGCTCCGAGGATGTGCTGGAGAGAAGGAGCAGAGCAGATCCTTTCCCAGTGATCCCTCGGAGCAATTTGGGGACAGCAGCGTGCAGGCCTGGGACCCCAGGGGAGGGGGGAGGGGGTGTGGGGGCACGGAAATGCATCCCTGGGAAAATCAGAGGCACGCCATGGAATCACAGATAATTTGCGTGGGATCATCAAGTTATCCCAGCGCTGCCAAGGCCACCACGAACCCGTGTCCCCAAGTGCCACATCCACACGGCTGTTAAATCCCTCCAGGGATGGGGATTCTGCCACCACTGCCTGGCCTTGACAACCCTTGGGGAAGAAATTTTCCCTTTTATCCAGTCTAAATTTAACGATTCTCTTAAATTCAATCCCCTGGTGCAACCTGACGATGTTTCCTCTTGTCTTGGTACTTGGGGGAAGGGTCTGACCTCACCATAGTGGGCAGATCCGATATTTCTATCAAGGAAACCGCCTGCTGACACCTGCCCGCCTTAGGAACAGGTTTGCCCTAAATGAGCTTGGTCAGCTGGGGCTAAAACCCTGCTCGGCTGGGGCTCCACTCTCTGCTTTGTGTCGAGGCTGAGCAGCAGCAATTTGTGAGTGTCTGCATGGATCCTAAAGGTACATCCCCCTTATCCACCTGCAGCGTTTAAACCGAGCAGAATTAGAAATTTTTTTTTTATTA
>VXBB01007278.1:7178-76790 GCA_013399915.1 Illadopsis cleaveri | reverse complement strand
CATAGTCACCCTAGGACAAGTGGTGATGTGGCTGTGCTCTGGCAGGGATGCAGCTGCAGACATGGGCTGTGCTTGCATCATGCATTGCAAGAGTGGTTACCACAAGAGTTGCTGCCTTTTGACCCTCACAGTGAATCTGTGCTGGCCAGGGCTACGTGGCACTAGGCTGGTAGGCAGCTCCTGCAAAATGATCTCTTGTTTGCCTGGGAATGCCGTCCCCATTGATCATTTTCCAGCTGGCTTATATTGATTTAGCTTAATTCAATGCAAGTGTTTTGTATGTAGTAAAGGCTCTGTGAACGTTCCCATGAAGTCTAAATCAGTTTTTCTGTCTCTCTTGCTCTTTAAATCCTGTTGTCACTCACGTGTGGCTTTCCTGCACTCAATACATGCCTATTCTGGGGGGAGCAATTGCCAGGAGCTTTATTTTAGATAGGAATGCTCACCCTGCTTCCTGGGAATGAAGTCTGGCATAGCCAGCTCCAAAGACTAGACAGATTTCTTGCTGAATTTAAAAGACATCTTCCCCTTGACTGGGATTTGCTATTGTATCCCTTTTTGCTCTTATCTTCCCTTTCAGCATATGGGAAGGCTCAGATGCTTTCTAGACTCTTTACATTTTTGGACCTTTTCAAATGCACTTGCAAAGGTACCAGCAATTTCTCAGTTCTGCCTCTTGCCCTCTGCAGGTTGCTGAGATGACTGAGGATGTGGTGGATTTGATGGAATCTGTGCTTAAATAATCCATCATTTGACTCCCTGCTTACACTGAGCCCTGGCACTCAGCACAGACCTAAAGAAAGCTTATTTTTAATTCTAAGGAACTAGCACAGAAGGAGAGAGTTCTTTGCCTTCTTCCTTCCGGTCACATAACAATTTTAGTCCTAATGAAGGACTCCACTCAAATATAATAGAAGAAAGAATTATTTTTCCTATGTGCCTGTTGTTTTTCTAAGACACATATGTGTTTGTTTATTTTTAGATTATAAAATGCAATTATTGTGTTCTCTGAAGTACAATTTAAGTAAAATTAAAAACACATTGAGTCAACTTGCTGCTTAATTTATGTTAATTAAACTATTCAATGGGAAGGATGTTCCTAGTTAGGTTACTTCAGTGGGATCTGGATTTTATTCGTGGCTCTGCCACAGATTGCTTGTTTGATTCATGGGAAGTCACTTAATCTCGCAGTGTTTCAGTTCTTCATTCCCCAAATGAAGATAATTCCCCTTCATCGTCTCTGTTTTGACTACAAATGCTTGAATTGGTGTGTGTTTTGCACAGTATTCAGCATAATATATACTCTTATTTATAATCATACGTATTGATAATAGGTCATTTTGTCTCCAAGAAAAAACACATCTGCAAGTTCTTCCCAATGCATGGACTTGAAAACAACACTCCTTTCCACTACACCCAGACAGGTAATGTCAGAGCCTCTGTCAGATCATGCTCAAAACTGAGTTTTCATCAGTGCAAATACACTGATCTCAGGTTTCCAGGTCCAAGGCTTTTACTCTGAAAGTTAAGAACTCAGCTTCAAGAAGAGGTTGGTTCTTTCATTGTGTTCTTCTAGGGTGAGGGTGAAATTTCATCAGAACTGTTACTATAGATCAGGTCCAGGCCTGTGGGTTAGGTAAGACAGAGACTCTGGCTTGAGCACACTTGGCCAGCATGCCTGGGAAAACAGTGTCGTGTGAATAGCTGAAGGACCTGCTTCACTCTTACGCTTCCTCACATCTCCACCTGTCAAATAATCAGTCTCAGAATAGCTTACAGTGGGCGCGTCTACTCCTGGACTTCTCTAGAATCTACCTCTGACTAGCCAGGTGAGTTTAGGAGCAGTGACAATTTTCTGTCACATGGTGTATACTCATTTGTGCTGACCATCTTCCCGCTATACCTGCACTCATCTGCTTTCTTGTTTATTCACCAGTTGTGTTTTGCCTGGATGTTTGCATTCTGGTTTTGTAAAATGCTTAGTGCATTGAAGACCTCAGCCCTAAGCTGGCAGCACTGAAGCATCAGTTACCTGTGGAGCTGCCCTCTGTTTTCAGTCAGTGCTGGCTTTAGCTGAATCATTTTCTCAAGCTGTTCGAGTCCATTGAACCCTAGATCTAAGCCCTTATTTCTCCAAATCTGGGAACTTAAGCTATTTTTGCAGTAAAGAGGGTGAGCAAGAGCAAATGCATGATGAGATTATGCTTTTATTTTATTACCTGACAGCATTCTGACAGACTGCATTTCACTGTCATCTGCAGTCACTACAAACCTCTGAAAAAGGCCATGGTATCTATGGGACTTCCTCCCTTCTTACTGCCTGTGTCTCCCTGAGCAGTACAAAGGGTCAGCCCTATGATCTTTCCACCTGCAAAAAGTCCCACCGCTGGCACACTTCTACAGACTAAAACTCCTTTCTTCACTTGGCATATATTGTACCGTCCTGTGAGACACATCTAACATGAGGTTCACAATGTGAGCTCAGAGTGCTAGTGCTTTGACTGCCTGGCTAGCTTGGCCTGGGCTGCTATCTCACAGAAAAAGAGGAGCCCCAGCCTTGCACTACTGTCAGAATACATGCTGGGTTTTGGCCCCACACCCCAAATGGATTTCCACTAAATGACACACTTCCCATAGCCAACCTGGCAAGCAAAACCCCTGTCCCAAGCATAACCCAAAGGGCCAAAGTATCTATTCTCTCCTGGCTTTTGTGATTGTGTTCACAGAGAGGAAGTAGTGAGGAATAGCAGTAGCACTGATCATTCTTAATGTCATCTATATATTGTAGAAGTCACTATATACTCCCTTCCTTACAAAAATTTCCTGCACAGTTTAAATCTACCCTCCTTATTGCTGTATATATTTGCCCAAATGCATTTTAAGCTGCATGATGCAACTCACTCATTTTAATGCTCATGAACCTCACAGACCTCTCTTGCTGGCAATTGCTTGGGAGAAGAGTTCTGGCCACCAGCTGACACTCCCAGGGCAGATCAAACTAATGAGGCTGAAGTAGAGGTCGCTGAGGTTCAGAGCTGGTTCAGTTTGCACCTGGGTATTTAATTCTTCATGTCGCTGGTTCCCATCAATAAGCTGCCAGCAAAGGAGAGTGGTAGGGACCAAGGATTAGGGTGTCCATGGGCATCTGCTTCCTGCAACACTCACACTGAATTAAAGCAAATAGCCTCTGCTTCATCCCATTTAGGCAACTCCCTAACAATTCACACCTATTCCATACAGCCATTTCTGTCTTCCTACTGATTCACTGAAAAATTCCTGCTCACTCTTTCTGTAAACTCAGCATCCTGTCTTCTGTTGAAGTTACAAGCCAGATGTTAGCTTAGCCAGTGATTAATACTTGGAAAAGGTCAGCTTTGAATTTCGCTGCCAAGTTCACCCACCTCTCTGGGCAACTCCTTATACATCTTCTCTTCCCTTCATAACATATTTGCAGTTGAAAAATATTAAAATTTATATACTACTTTATATCTTGAAAGCACATTAAAAATAATCTTACGTGTTGGGAAATATTTTAAGGCTGTGCTTGGAGAAGAAGGACCTGTTTAATCCGCTTCACACATGGATTGCTTGTAGCTCTGAAAATCTGATCTCTGGTTCTCTGTGCTCTCTGTGTACAATCTAACAACCTCTCAACCAGCCCAGTGGATCTAAAGAAGTGAATTCAATATAATTAATGTCATCTTTTGGTGGGGACACAGAAGGTTTACACCAAATTTTACAAATGAAGTGTCCTTAGTCTCCCTCAGTCTCAAGCCAGACTTTCTGTGTCACATACTGCACATCTTAGCTTGTTCCAGTTCTGTTTGGGCTTATGTATGTGCAGCAACACCAAAGAAGCTCTGCTCTTCATCAACAAATGCAGAGTAATCCTTTTGATAGGTAATATTTTAGAGAATTTGATCTTGGATCCTCTCACATGGAGAAGTACAGTTAGGAGCAGGCAGATTTTGCCTGAGAGTGTTTTGTTTTCTTGTTTCTTTTGAAGTAACAGAGGAAATGTGGCAACCATTTCTAAATTGCTCATGCTCCAGAGTGACAGAAGAAACCCAGAAACAGATAAAGACCAACAGCTGCAATATATTGTGGTACAAGGAAGCAATTAGGTTATGGCATAAAATAATGAAATCACGTATAGAAGTCATTTGTGTCTCCTGGCATTACTTGGCAACCTGGAAGCTTTGGGGCAAATGAGGTCTGTGGTCCCAGGCCAGTGCTGGTGTGGCATGGAGATGTGCCACCCTAGAAGGAAGAGTCCCATCCTGTCCTTAACGACCTCATCTGAGACCTCACAGATGTGTGGGAAGAGACGAGAGAGAGGAAGGGGTCAGCACCTTCCCTCTCTCTCTGAGCTTTCCCAGCACTGCTCCAAATTCCTGAAAAAGCTTGCTTCTCCCTGCTGTGGGGACATTTTGAGGCAGCTTTGGCCCATGTTCCCCTGAGACCTTGCATCATAAGCTGGGTGAATGGGCCGCAGGCTCTCAGCTGTCCCTCCACTCTCAGTCGGCCTCAGCTTTGGGCATGAAAGGCCATCTTAATATAGGTTGCTTAAAAGTGACATCATTGAGCAATAAAACATGAAAATACCTCAGAGTAGGAGAGGAATTTGAGATAAACATTCTTTACCAGATATTGCAAAAGAAAGTATGGCCTCATCAAAATGGATGAGCTGACTCCCTTTGTGCTTGGTGTGGCCAGGGCTCCAAGCCTTATGTGTGCAATGCTGTGCTGCCACAGTGATGAGCTCAGGACAGCATTAGCCTCATGAAGTCAGACAGCTGGATTGATGGCTGTAATCAAATTTCCTGCCCCGGTTACAGTTTTACCATCCAAAGCCTCAATTTAATCAGTGGTTGTACTCATAGTGGGATTTGTTTCAGGAGGGATCCCATTTACCACTCCCAGTTTTGGAGAGCTGGTTAATCCTTCTGTGGGGCAGGGTTCACATATCATGCCTCATAAACTCCTTGTGTGAAGGTTTAGGAAGTAAGGACAGGATTTGTCACTGGCACCCTGTGAGCGTGTCTTCCCAGCAGTCACAGAGATACCCAACCAGATGGCTTCACTCCATTAACTTCTCACAGGTGGAGACTGAGGTCCAAAAATACACAGCAGCAGCCAGATCTATATGTAGGCCAACCCCTTACTCCCTCCCCAGAAAGGTCTGGGAACAGAAACACCCAAACTCTCCCTGCACAGGCTATCTACATGTGGCTTTTTTTGCCACATTCATCCAGCCCTACATTTTCCAGCTCCAAACTACTGGGCCTGTATCATGATGTGTTTCATGAACCATGAACCATGAACCATGTCAGCCCAGAGAATCTACACAGTGTCCCACTGAGGTTATGGAAAAATTTGCTCTGTACAAAGGATCAGAGCAGCATTTGTGCTTTTGGGAACCTCTTCCACCAAGGACTATCATTAGCCCTGCGCCGTGCAGGATCAGTTTAAAATAATTTCACTTAGAGCACTCCATGGAAATCCCCTGCCAGTCACCCTCCTCATGTGCTTTTTGTTCTGAGAATCAACAGGCCTCAAAGGGGAGTCTCAGAAGAGGCCACATCTGTACAGAGTTTACTTTCATCCCCGCAAGGGTTCCCAAACAATGCCAGTGCCAGCCAGAGGTTTGTTGAATGGTATGAGAACCAAAGGCTTTCTTTGCCTTCTGTTCATCCACTAAAACCTCATGAGTCAAAATTAAGAGGATAGGAGTAGGAGCTTTAGGAGGCTGTGGTTTCTCACAAATGCCTAAAGCTAAGTACTAATGAGAAAGTTTAAAAAAGAAAAGAAGTCTGCAACCCATCACCAGAGCAATGCCGCAATTAGAGACAAATCCAATGTGTGTTGCTTTACATTTATGATGCAGACAAGCTAATTTAACTAATTGGGGCTGTCTACAAAATTTATGTGAAATAGCACTCTGTCCTCAAGGCCCAATATTAGAGATTCTTGCTACTGAAGTCCAAAAGTGCACAGATACATAGCATGGACACCTGCTACTCTCTAAGGATGGAATTAGCCAAGCCACTTCTGCATGGGAAGTTTTGAATATTTTCTTTATTGTCCCACCCACAACTGATGGATGAAAACCAATCAGTTGAGAAGTCTGCAAGGATAAGTGTATACAAAACTCTCTTTGATTTCACAATTAAAGAAATAAAATCAGGAAAAAAAATGAAAAGTCCATTTGGCTTCTCCCATTTGAACCTGATTTTTTACACATTAACTTTACAGCTTTTATGTAAACCTTAACAGTTAAGGTGTGATTTATCTCCTTTGAGAAAGCAAACTATTTTCTTTGTCTGTGCAAAGGTTTGTTGTTGTTGTTGTTTTAAAGGTACTCCTGCTCCCCTTAAATTTGGTTTGAGTATTTTGATAGCAGCAGTTTGTGCAGCACAGAAATTCTGCAGAGAAGTTCAGCTGCTGCATTTCTGAGCTGCTGGCACTACCTCCATGAGAATGAAAGCCATGACCACAATAGAAAACTTCAGCAACTAGTTCTGAAAAATAATTTAATGGCATGAAGTTTGATGGGAAGAAAAGAGGTAGAATTGTATTAAAGGAACAAGTTTTTAAAGAAACCCATCTTTCCAGACTAGTTTCAGACTTTGTCTGTGCCTGGTTCTACCTCCAACCAGAGTGCCTGGCATGAGCTCTCTGCTGAACCCAGTCCCCTTTTTTTGGGCACATCCTCAGTTACCTCCATGTGGATTTCTGCCCGCATTCCAAAATCCTACTTGGATACAGCAACAGCCTCAGTACTGTGCCTGGGAAAAAAAACAAACATCTTCCTGTACTGGGCGTGGACCAACTCACTCACATTTGTCTTATTTATCCCTGAGAAGTGGAGATACTGCCTCAGAGATGAAATCAGCTCAGGTCTCCACCTCTTTTTCCCGTAAAGAGTGAACCCTTTCTCTCTAGACAAACAGAAGGAGTGGGCTCACAGAGACCACAGCATCCTTTGCCACTCCAGGCTTGCCCAAGGTAAAGAAGAGGGTCTACGTGTCACTCCAAAAGGAATTTCTCCGCTTCCTGCTTCTCACCATTCCTGGGTGTTGCAGCCTGTGGTACATCAATGTGTGCTCAGCAGGGGAAAAATGCCGCTGGCCGAGGTGGTGGTTGCAAGATGAAAAAGCCTGATCGGCACAGTGGTTTCTTCTGTCTTCGCCTGAATGCTTTCACTTCAGGAACCCCTTCCTTGCTACAGCTGGGAAAGATGTAAACAGAAGCCAGTCCCAGCTGAAAATAACTCTGCCTGTGTCCTGTGTGGAGTGTGCTTGATCTTTCTTCTGCTTTTTACTCCAAATATCAAACTAGGTTGTCTCTCAGCACTGAGTTTGTAGACAATTAGAAGCACAAGTCACCCACACTTTCTTCCACCTCACTGGGAGCTCTAGTGGGTTTAGCAAACAGGTGGAGCAGGATTGTATCTTTTCATATGGAATGAGACACAAGAGGGAGACAAATACCCAAGTGGTGCCAGTGTGGACCCATGCCCCTGAAGCCCAGGTAGGAAAATGTATTTCTCAGCTCTTGAGAGGTTTGAAGGTTTTGGATATCTCCAAAATCCTCAAGAATGAAACATGGAGAAATTAAATGAATGTCAGAAAAACTTCCCTTTTGCAGTTTGAAAGCATTCCATGTCCCATTTGGATTGGGGAAGAAGTTAATTAGTGTTCATTCACTGAATCATTGAAACATGATACTTCCACCTTTCAAAATATAAAATTTTCCCCCTGGGACCTCATTCTCTTTCCCAAGCAATTGCTGAATTTGGAGAGATTGTGAAATACAGCCCTTCCTACAGTTTTTGGCTCCTACTGAAAACATGTAATTTGAAAGTTCCCAAGAAATCTCAAAAGACACAGAGCTAATTCAAACATGGGATACAATGGCTGCCTTTCATGTCCTCAATGTCTCCAACATGAGCCAAAAATTAGTCTGGATAAACACAGAAGATTTTTATCTGGAGAAAGAAGCTTGAAACTGTGAAGCACAAGAATGAGGATGTAGGAAGAACAGAGCTCATACCTGGCCCCCATCTGCTCTAGGTGCCTAAAAAAGACAGCACAACAAATTCAGGGTTAAGAAGACCTGTTGCCAGTATTTAACTCCGTGTGCAGTCCAAGGAGCAGGTAAATCGATGGAACAGGATTTAGTTCCCACATTTATGTCCCAGAACACAAAAAGTAGGGGATGTGTATTTCACTCCAGACCACATTAGCAAAGTATTTTAATTCCTGCATGATCCTAAGGGCTCAAAAAGCTGAAAATATGATCTAGCTGTAAAATAGAACAAACTGAGCTCATAGCTCAAACATTTCTCGTGTGAGGCAATACCTAATACCTGACTTTCCAGGTCAGCGGGCAAAAGACATGTGGTGTAAATATCTCTGGCTGTAAGCCAAAAAAGGACCCACTGTGAATTCAGTCTGAAAAAGGTAGTCAGTGGAAACTGTCATATGGGAATGGTATGACATCTGGCTACCTGAGATAGACCATTTGTGTATACAACCAAAATGAAACATTAATGTGGGAGCAAAGATAATACATCACGCAAGATAAGAACTACTCTCCTGCTCAACCCAGTAAGGCAGACAGAGGCTATATTAACAGCAGCAAACCATACAGTGCCAGGCTCATTCTCTGGCAGCTCTGTCATGGCCCAACCACAGCTGTGCTGTCAAGCTCTTCTAGCCCCCAGTGTTCTGTGGAGCATGTCTGCTGACTTATGGTGGTTCCATGTTATGCTTGGGAATTGCTTGGGAGAAGCTTATTCATCTTGAGACAGAATATGCCAAGGATTGGTCTAACAGTTTAACAGTATAGGCAAATCAGGGCCGGTGTCCTTGATATGTCATTGTTCTGTTTACTTGTATAGATGTGGCAAGAGATGCCAGCTGCAGGGTGATACTTCCTGTAGTCCTCATTCTTCTTTATGTCCAAAGTCCCTCCTGAGGCATTAATCAAGATTATTAACAGGGCTTTTTAAAAAGTATAAAAAATGAATTTTTCAAAGAAGTCTGACTGTGCTGCTATTTCTATAGCTTTCAGTGCTGAAGAATGGCAAGAAGGAAGGAGGCAGTGATTCATTGCCCAAGAGCTTTCAGGAGCCCAGAGAGTATTTCAAATGTTCCAGTACCCCATTGCCTGTACCAGGCAGCACCCATGGCTCATTCATTGTTCATGCCAGCATCTGACATGGCAATGCCAGCCAAGTCTGCACATGGTCATTGGCACTTACAAGGGCATGAGGTTTACAAGAAAACTTTGGAGCCATTTCTGTGGCAGGCAAATATTTCTCAGTGAATGTACTAATAAGCCCAGGACCTGCTTCTCATTTTACACTGACATAAATGCACCACTCTCAGATGTGCTACAAAAGGTTGTGAAATCACAACTAAGCCTTGGAGTCATGTGGGGCCTCCCAGCTTTGCAGTCAGGGCACACAGCTTCACTGTGTGTAAAAGTCGGGGGTAATAACGATATGCACTTTGTCCTTTGGTGAGAGAAAACTACCTGCAGCAGATTGCGTGGTGAGATTAGAGAGCAGCAGTAACGTGATTTGCAGCAGGGGCATGATTTGCTTCGGTGAGACTTGTTGCAAAAGGTTGTTTTCTTCTGTGAAGTTTAGGGAGGTTTGTTCTCTCCAAAGAAACCCCATGCTACCCATTTTGAAATCAGTGAGAATTCAGAGTTTTCCCAAAAAAAGGGACAGTCAAGCCTGCCAAGTGAAGAGAGGTTTGTGGGCCAGTATCTTGTGAACCTCAGGGATTCTTAGAAGAGCAACGGCTTTGAAGAGTCCAGCATAAATTCATAAAGCATTTTATTTTCCCTCTGTCTCCTTCTTATATCCTTTACCATAGCTTAGATACTACAATTAATAACAGGTGTTCACCATCTCTTCCTTTGCAATGTGTTTACATGTGGGATGGAATTTTCTAATTAGAGAAAAATGCAGCAAAAGGCACACAATTCAGGTGAGGAGGAAAAGGAAACTCAAGAGTTTCTTCTTCTCTTTCACTGCATCCCACAAAAAATATTTGGACAGTTTCTCAACATAAGGAGTTGGGAGAATGTATTCACTCTCCTAGCAAAAAAGGAAAGATAAGAAGCTTCCTTAAAGGTACCACTGCAAAACAGGTAAGTGAACGTCATGCATTAAGGAATAATAGACATTTCCTCTGTAGTCATAGAACCTTTAAAAAACCTACTTGTGATTTGATATGTGGTAATAAGGATTTATTGACCAGGACTGCTATATATGTGCGTGAATACAAGCACCCACATACTGCATTTTGGGGTTTTTTGCTGAGCATCTGCTTGTCTGGATAGGTTCATAGAATTATCACACTTGAAGCTCCAAAGGAATGAGAATATCAAATGCTCACACTCCTATTCTCCACTAAGGGAACCCAAATATGTCCTGTCTCAAAGAAGTTAAGTAACATATGAGGTGGAATCGATGACAAAATGTTCTGGTTTGTGCTTCCCCTTTTTTATTCACTTCCATGACCCATTCTAACCGCAGCAAGTGTTAGGAGCCCTGAAGCATTGGTTTGTGGTTTGTTTACTTGAGGATGTGGGGATTAAGTCATGCTGCTGTTGGGTTTGGGGTTTTTTTCTCCATTGTTGTGCTTTTTAAAAACAATGGGAGCATTAAAGGATATTTTTTTATCACCTTGCTGCCATCTCGTCCATCAGCTGCCTCCCTGCTTCAGATCCCACCTGTATAATGCTGTCATGATCCAGCTGTCATTGAACTCTTCCTGTCACATGCATCTCATTGCTCTTCTCATCATACCCCCTATCTCCTCCTTCCTCCTGGGACCTTTGCAGATACCTACTCCTCCTCAGGATTTACTTCAGCTGTCTTGAAAGCTGTCTTGAGGCCCTCTTTCCCCAGATAATGATTTTTTTTTTCTTCATTGTGGTCTAATTAAAATACAGTAATCAACACACAGGTGTGTGCCTTACAGGAAACCATATCACATGCAGCCCTGATCTTGCCATGCCTGGCAAGGCTAGCAGGCAACCGGTGCTGATCTTCAGCTCAAGCTTTTAGTAAGATAGTTCCATAAACACAATGACATCATGTCATGACATCATTTTTTTCCTGTAGGTTTGAATCAGCTTGCTTGCTTTTACAGGAAATTATATGTTCACAGCTCCTTTAACTTAATTGACACCAGGGAAGTGCCACACACGTTACTTCCAACATTTAGGTCTCAAGTGCATGAACAACATTCCCATCATCAATTAGGTACCCACCCAAAACAGACTTTGTCATCATACAAGTGAAAGCAGCTAAATAAACATAAAAATCAGGTTTAGAGTATAAAAGAAAAATTCAGAATATTACTTCTGGGGGAAGGGTGAAGGCAAAATTACAATACCTTGTGCTATGGGGCCTTCTGGCCTGGCTGAAAACACTGGGTGCTATGGTGGTACGATGCCAATGCCAAGAGACAAAAGTTTTAATGACTCCATCTTCCACCACCCCAAATCCCCCCTAATATTAACCATGATGTAATTGCATCCTGTACTATTCATTTTAGCATTGATTGAAAGGGTTTTGCAGAAGAAAGAATAGTACTAGAAACTGAAAGTTCATTGTATAAAATGAGCTAGATAATGTGAACTAATGCACAAAATTGCACATAATAGAAGGAAATCAAGAGACATTCTACTTTGTTCATGGACTACAGGACAGTACAAAAATCACAAACTTAAAATCAGCATCTTTCTTGAGGGTCTCAGTGAAATAGAAGAGTCAAAAGCATTGTATTTATGGGTTAGATCAGGTTTCATAGAATCATCAAATGTTAAGGGGTTGGAAGGGACCTTAAAGATCATCTATCATCTCTACTGCCGTGTGCAGGGACACCTCCCACTAGACCAAGTTGCTCAAGGCCTTGTCCAACCTGGCTTTGAACACTGCCTAAGATTCCTTCCTTCAGATCAATTTAAATCCAACTCTGATCTACTGCTCCACCAGTAAAGAATAGAGAAAATATTCCTAAATTTACAAGAAGTACTGAAGCCCTCATTACTGGTTGGAAAGGAGGGACAGAAGGTAAAGGAGAAAGTGTCACAGTTGACAGCCATGTGTTTTCAAATAAAGGCCAATGTGTGCATACCAGCACTCATTTTACACACTACTGCCAAAACTGATAAACTGCAAAGTCCTCATTGCAGTGACACTACACACGGAGCAGAGCCCTGATAATTAGGCTGAAATGGTACACTATGGGCCATTGGTGTTCTAAGTTGGAAATAACTTCTGTAACTCTCCACTACTACCAAAGACATGGATGAGTTCCTAGTTCAGGTTTCAAACTGACTCTTAACAGATACCAAACTCTAGACATTTATGTAATCCTTGGCACTTCAAGGCTTTGTCACAATCTCTGGGAATACATTTGTAAGATTTTAATTCAAAGGGTGAGTTATGTGTACGGACTAACACCCTGCATAGGATCACTGAGCTAGCTACAGCACCACAGTCCCATCCAAAAACCTGGCAACCTCATCTATAACAGTCTTGTCAACAGTTCATGCACATTTTAAAATGATCTAAGTGTTTTTCACTATTTTTTCCAAGAAGAGCCCTTGTGACACATAGAAAGACACAGACATATGTCTTTGCTTGATTTCAGTAAAAACATGCTTTTCTTATTAAAATGTGGTGCTATTCTGTGATTATAATAATCTTCTTTCCTGGGAAATTTATAACTCGGCATGTATAAATACTCATCTCAGGGGTCTGCCCTTGTGGCCCTTTGGCCACCCACAGAACTTCTCACCGCATTTGTGTGCGAATTGCATCAGAGTTGTGTGTATAATAGATTCTCCCTTATTTTGGCTTCCCTATCCATCTGGGTGCTTGCCAGGTGTGCTAGCTGGCCACCTTATTAGCAACAAAAATGGGACTTGAGTCCCAGCAAGACTCTGGTGGAAGCTGGAGATCTCCCTGTTGACTGTAGTGGCGTTCAACTACTTCCACCACTTCAGCAAGGGCTTTCCAGTGGGTGGTTGTGGACTCTGGTTGCTTTAGTTGTGTGGACTATGGAGGGCTTTTGATTACTCTTAACTTCAGTACACACTAAGGATACTCCACTGTCACTAGATAAACTCATTATGTAGTGCAGCTCTGTGCATGTGCCATGCTCTCTTGTTGGTTCCTCCATAAGGCAGGTTCATGTATGTGGAAATCTGGTGGATTTTCAGTGGCAGGGGCAGATTCCTGGCTAACCATGCCCCAGCATTTCTCTGTAGCCACAGCTTTCCCAGCAAGGCTACCACATGTTCACAGTCTGGATCTGTCTCACTTCAAGCCCCAGGTGCTATGCCTAGGCCAAGCTGCATGTGACCCCAACATACTCTGACACCAGCTGGTCACCCCTACGTGGGATGAGATCAAGCCTTAGTAAGAAAGCTGAGCTCATGTTTCCAAGAAGCAAAGAGAAAAGGAGAAGTCTGTGCAGCACGTTGTCATTGCCGGTGGTATTTTCCAGACTAACAGTAAACTTGAGCTGTTTACTGGATCTCAAACTTTCTTTGCATGTATACAGGAAAACAGATGCTTCCCATCCCCAGGCCCCATGCCCAAGCAGGCTCCTTCAACAACATCATAGGCAGGGGACAAAAAGCAGGACAACAGAGACATTGCTTCCTGCCTCTGTCTGCTTTGAGCTGGCGATCGAGCATTATCTATCCTGCACACTTCTCTGGCCTCCTTGCCAGGGTATCAGGCGGGCTCACAGCATGCAGTTTGTTTTTCCTGCTCCGTAGGAACAGCTGCTGCCTCCGCTCCCAAACAGGGAACAGAGGCCAGGGCTTGCGAGCACTTTGGCTCACACAGGGTGCATGGGGCAGAGATGAGAGAGCTGGGAAACAAGCCACATCTCCCAGAGCCTGAGCAGGTGGGTGCCCCATCTTCTAGGTTACCTTTCATCTTCCAGCATTAAAGGCCTGGCATGGTCCATCCCTGTCTTCAGTAAGCCTCAGGTGCAGTCCTCCAACTGATTCATTTATGCTAGCATAAATTAAATTTCAGGCTCTTGCAATGAATTAAAGAGGCAAAGGTGAAATAGAGTACAAACTCATGTGCCTGGACATATATTTAACCATTTGACTTCAGGATGGCCACCTATCAGTTTCTTGCCTCTTCTTCTGAATCAGTAGTGCTGGCCCCTGCCTGTGCCACGACTGTGATTTATTATGCCCTTCTGTGGCCTGAAGAAGATCTTTCTTCAGCTTTCTGCCTGAAGAAAGAGACACAGGCTGCTTGAGGACACGATACACTCACAGTTCCCCTCTCCTGTGACATTTCTTTATATAAGCAGCTGAATAGAAAAACATATCAGTGTTCATTACTAATTTTGTTATTTATAGTGAGCTGCCGCAGATGGAGACTGCAGCACCATTCTATCTTTAGGGTGTAGTGCCTGCCTGTCCATGCAGACAATTGGTAATTAGCACAAGAACAAGTTGTTTATCTATTCTCAACTTAAACAAATAGGAGACCCATTTATCCATCAAAATTCAACTACTTCACTTTGCTAGATCTCCAGGTTAACTGCTTAATGAATAGAGCTCATCGCTTCGGGCACTTAAGTGAAGATAAAAGTGTCTTTAAAGAAAATTAAATATGCAATTAAAAATAACCAGCTATATACTGGACAAATAGCATTTGAATCACAAGAATCATGAGCACAAGACAAGATGAAGGTCACAGGGATGCCAAGTAGAGGTGCAGAAAGGGACAAACCAGTACATAGGGGAAATGTGGTCCATATATCCTACTTACTCCTGACATAAGCACTTTCTACCCTTAGAGCCACCCAGCTCTGAGCTGATCACTCCAAGTGAGTCCTTGCATGAGCATGAAACTGGAGAAGAAAAGGCAGAGAGGGTACTTGCAGTTCTTTAAGTAAAATCCCACATGTGCCCTAAGATGACCTTGTACGCCTTGGGTGGCAGGACTCTTCCCAATGGAAACACCACACAAGCCAGGGAGAACATATGACTTTTTTTGCTATTTTTATTGCTGATTCCAATCCTTCTTTGTTTTCTTTTATTCACTATACCCACCCCTAAAGGTAGAGAGGAACAAGCTTTATGAATAGATAGACTCTGTGAGTTCCACCTAAGGGTTGGCCCCACTTCCTACTCTCCTTGTTCCCCCACCCTCCCTGTGGATGGGAGGAGTGCACTCACTATTAAGGCCAAAGTAGTCCATGTGGAAAAGAACAAACACTTGTCTTTCTCACCATTCAGATGTTTTCAGCATCTGAAAGTGTTCACTTACTCAAGCTTGGAAGTGCAACAGTGTTTTACATGCATATGGGTGTACACAAATCCTTATGTACAGGGTTGGAAAACTGCTATCACACAGCAGAAGTGGGTCAGATCAGAGGAAATCTGCCAGGCCTCCATTTTCAATCATATGGAATCCAGTAAAGCACTATTTGCTCACTGCCCTACCATCCAGACAAGCTTTATTTGGACTATTTATTGTCCAGTTTACAGCATGCAGGAAGGGGGTAAAAGCTACTAAATAAAAGAAAATTATTCCAAATACAGTGGCTGGGAAAAAGCAAGCAAACAAACAAACAAACAAATGAACAAACAAACTAATGAAAGGGTCCTTCTTTTGTCTTTCAGCTCACAACTCCAAATTTTCCTGTAGTGGTCAAGCTGGGACATGCTCATGCTGGAATGGGGAAGGTAAGTAAAAGAAAAAAAATATATATCTCTGGAAGCAGATACATATGTGGCACAGCATTCCTGTGATTACACATGGCATGTGATCAGCCAGCCAAGGGGTTAAACCTCCCCACAACCTATCTGGGTTGCACTGGCTGTTCCTGTGGGAGAAAAGGCCTTTTTCCGCTGTCACGCACTTGGAGACAGGCAGTGGGATTGGGTTGGAGGCTGTCTGGGATGCGGGAAGGGGGGCTGGTGAAACGTGGGGGAAAAGCTGGCTGGGCTGAAGTCATTAGGCTTGTCTCCTATACATTTTCTCTTCTCCTGAAAGTGGTAGTGTTGTTTATTCAAGCACCTGTAAAGTGCAGCTATACCCCGTAGCACTCACAATGAGGAGCTGTGGCACTGGGCTTCTTGAGTGCATTATGATGACCTTTTTCAAAAAACGGGAGCTCTTCAGTTATTTTTTTCCTCCTTGCAAGGAAGAACAAGACCTTACAAAGCAGAGTGGCTGGTTGCCTGCCAAGGAATCCTGAAAAACAGTTCACTACCCAGAAGGACCTGTTTGTTTTTCCCAGGCTCTCTGGGATCTTTATTCCCCCAGTGAATTAGCAGCCCTTGCTTTTTGGGGTGACTGGGCTCCCCTTTCAGTGAGGCATCACCAGCACATTTCTGCTGCACTTGAGCCTCCTCTTTCTTGCATATATCTTTTCAAAAGGCATTGCCTGTCTAAAACTTGAATTGTTCAGAAGTACAAAATTGAGCTATCATCTCTGAATCCAAATGTGTGGTATGTGATATGCCTAATACACCCATCGCAGTGCCTCCCTAGAGTAGACAGACCTTCTCCTGGCTTACACTTTGCCTGAAAAATATATATAGTTACACCAAATTTAAACTTGGTACAGTTTGTTTACTTGTGCTCTGGAAACAGAAGCCCTTTCTGGCTTGCTGGATTGCACATGGAAGATCTAATAATCTTTCTTGCTTCAGTTGCAATGTTCCTCTGTTTGGATGGTAGCTGCTGGGGAGGAAGTGGGCACAGATCCCTATTCCAGTGGTGGAGCTGGCTTTCAGCATCAAGGAAGAAACATGTAAATAAGAAGGAAATGTTGATTAATATATAGGTGCTGCCTATGTTAAGCAGGCAGAGGTGTCATTGAATTAGAGTGTGTGCAGATGGCCTAGAGGTGCTTGTAGGGAGCCACTAACTTGTTCCTAGGAAGATTTCATTAGCAAAAACCGACTAGGACAAGCCAGGAGGAAAACCTCTGCCTTGAGACCCTGCAAGCCTGCATATCTCTGGCTGCTCTGTCAGAGCATTCACCTGTAATGCAGGAGGGGCTTCATGTGTCTCATGCACCAAGGATCCTTAGTGGCTACAGAAATGAGGGCAGAATCAGAGAAAATTACTCCAGTCTTAACAGCATTTCCAGGAAAACTCTCAGCAAAACATTTAGCCATTGTCTTCTGCACCACGCACCAGATCTTCTTCCACCTCATACTTTCCCTCCCATTTTATTCTTTAATTATGTTGATTTTTCTGTCACAAGTTACAGAGGAAGAGAGTTTCTATTCAGACTCCTGGCACAATTGTGCTCAGAGGCACAAGGAGGGTATGTAGGAAGTCATTCCAGATAAATAAAGATAGGCTAACAGCCAGCATCTTAGAAGAAAGAATTGGCCTGAGGCCAAGTTTACTTTAGTCCATTACGAAATTAGTGACTACTAGCAAAGTCTGGATGTGCATTTGGGCACAGAGTTTCAACACTGCTCTGTTCAGTAGCTGGGGAAGGTACAGGAAGCAAGGGTTGTTGACCTTATGGTTTTAGTTTGGCCTTTCTCCAGATACAAGCAGCCTGAAGGAAAGTTGTGACTGATTAAATTTTCCCTCTTCAGTCTCACTGCATTTCACTGCAGTGAAATTTTCCCTCTTCAGTCTCACTGCATTTCACTGCACAGAGCAAAAAGAGAAGAGAGAAAGATAAAATAAAGAATAAATCAGTTGGTTTAAAGCACAAGTAACAAGAATTTGTTTAATGTTTTTTTTGAAATATTAGGGTTCAAGCCCAAGCAGGACTGACAAAAGAAACCACAGAAAACATCAGGAGAAATACAGAGAAGCGGAATTATGTGTATACTACAAAAATAACACCTACCGATAAAAAAAATCAAACCTACAATAAAGTAATGCAGAAGAGGGAAGTTCTCAGAAGACATGGTGTTTTTAACCATCATAATGCAAAAGCGATAACCAGTGAGATTAGAAAGAGCCAAATTATTTTCTTGCACTGCTCTTCAGAAGTAGAGATGATAGGAAATAGCAGGTCTTTAGCTAAAAAATATACATAATATGAAAAGAGAGAGATGCTTTTTTTTGATATGTGCAACAAAGTAAATGTTAACAAAGCACTTGCATCAGGTCATGTTTTGTATTAAACCAGTGACTGGAGAAACATAGGATAGAATAACCAATGTATTAGCCAAAGTACACATGTGAGTATTAAAATAGTACTTACTGCAACAATTGATGCCAAGGTAGCAAGCCATGTATTTGTACCTGTAATTGGTGCTTCAAAGGATATGAGCATTTAGGTTACAATGTTATTACCAAGGAAGTAATGTTATTATCAAGGAAGTAGTTACATTTTTTTTGTTATTAATTATAAAATCACATGTAATGGGAGGCTCCAACATGTAGAAGAATGAGCAAAGATGGGAAGTCCAGGCACTGTTATTCTTTATTTGTCTGAGGCAGTGGCCAGGAGCAAGAAGAATTCTGGATGCAGAAAATGCCTCTTCCCCAAAGAACTCCACCATCTGCTTTCAGGGAGGTTTGTGTCCTTTCACAGTTTTCTTCAGTTTCTCTGTGCTACAAACTAGAGAAATTATAATGACTACCTGATACTTATTGCTAATTCATGTTCATACCATTCTTGGCAGTGTAAGTGCTGAGTGTTTATTATTTTGCAATAATTGCTAGAAGGAGCATAATTATAATAGACTTTCATTTTCACATATTGTTTGTTTTGACATAATTTTCACAAAATTCACTCACCACATTTTTAATCAGAGGGCCGAACAGAGAATCGTCAAAGCTCAAATGAAAAATAACCACATTAGGACTTGTACAAAATAGGCTCTATTGACTGCCTCCCTCTTAAGGGTGGGTCAACACAATTGTCCTTAGCTTGGGAGAAGAACAGCTATTATTCAGGATCAGAATCAAAAGGGGTGGCAGTATACCATTCATGAAAGAAATGCTCTTGCCAAGTGATGTGTGCATGTGAGGTGCACATGGAGATGGAGAAAACAAATTTGCAATAAAAGGCATTTTTTAAAATTTCCATTGAGAAATGCAGAAACAACAGCCTCTATTGACTTGAACAGAGACACCAGTAATAGCCTTCACCCAGGAACAGACAATCTTCTAATCTAAAAACAGAACACATGCCCCTCAGCCCCTCCCACGGTCATTGTTATCCTCCTTCCAAAATTTGGAATCACATCATATTTCAGTGGCACTGGAAGATCATAACAAGTGTTCTCTATGCTGCTGGCCCTGTGCAGTCTCGATACAAATAAAATATTTGTAGAAATACTGCTTAGACAACTGTTTACAATGGAGTCAGCAGAGAAGCAACTTTCTCATGTTGCCCTTTCTCATGTACTTAAGTTGTCCAGAGTCACAGAATCAACAGTACCCAAAGAATCTTCCAGGGAAACCATGGATGGACACTGAGAGGAGATGTCTTTCCATGTGCAAAACAGAACTGTTGTTAACCCAGCAACTCCTTAGAGGTCAAGACATTTTAAGCATTGTGCAGTTTGAGCCTAGCTACCCCAGAAATGATTGGGGGTCTCTGTTGAATAGGGAGAGCACTGCAGTGAGAAAGGAATAGCACTTCTTCCTGACTCCGGATCTCATAATGCCAGAGCCCATGGAAAAGAATAAAGCTCTGAGTGTGTTAGTATTTGCCATTTGTGTGTTAACATGACCCTAAAGTGCCCTAGGAACAGAGCCCAGCACTGCAAATTCACTCAAAGAGCCTCTTCACCTCTTTCTGATCAGATTATGAGAAGGAAACAACTGCCAAATCTACAAAGAGAGGAAAACGAGTATCTGTTCATGTGACTTTACCCATATTACATTGATTTTGTATATATATATATGTGTATTTTGCTACTCCTACTTTACTTTTAGACCTCTCTAATTAGGTCAGTTTAAGAGTCACCTCCTGTCCCCTCCTGCCTCATAATTATGAAAACACCTTCCCAGTACAAATCCTGGTTCAGATGAATTTATTACATTGTAGAAGAAAAACTTGTTGTTCATAGTAATATGGTCAGAGTTATTTTCTCTCTTACTGGATGGGAAAGACTCCTCTGCTTCTTTTTTTTTCCCCTGGTATAAATATAGCACGAACTAAACAGAGCCACTCTGTAATGTAAAAATACTGCAAGGTTTTTATCAGGAAGGACAGCTCGTCACCTTGTCTCTCTCAGGACTGGAAATAGAATGTTCCAAAAGTGAGAGCTTTGAAAATCCAGTGTGCTAAAGAGGAAAGGAAGGGAAAGGCCTGCCTCAGTTTGTCAAGGAACAAATATTTTCTTTTAGAGAAGACAAATAATGACTTGACATGTAACATTCATTCACAACAGAGCAGCCCAATCACCACATTCCCACTGACTCATGAGTGAGGATGTTCCAGATGTCTTGAAAATAGCAAAAACATCCCCTTTTCTTGCACATCAGTCTGAAACCTTTTGCTGGACACAGGAAACAGTGACTGACCCAAGCCACCAAGGACCACGGCAGCCAAGACCTGGGCTCTGTATTAGGAAGGATCAATGCATTAAAGGCAGCAGATGGGGAACTTCAGTGTGAGGATAATAAGGAAGCGCAGACGCCATTGTGACTTCATTATTTTGGGGTGGGTCAAAGTTAGGCTTCAACTGATTGTGCGTCAGTTGGATTGGGTATTTGCTGAGAAGGAGAGCATAATTTGGGTTAGAGGAAAGGAGAGGTTCAGGAAACCATCTGCACCCAATTGTTCCTGAAGACCCACTATCCTAAGATGGTAGGGTCCCTACAAAAAGGCTGAGAACAGGTCGAGATGGACAAAAAATCACAAGCTTTGTGTGGCTGCACCAGTTCCTCTGGAGGAAAACACTCAGACTGTTCATTTTCACAAGCAATGTAGTGTTTCACAAACACCACATTGCCAAGTCCAGCTCTGGCTCAGCCTTGGACACTCACCTTCCAGCTGAACCTGGCTCTAACCTCATTCTGGACACAGAAAGTCCTTCTGCAAGTTATCTCCAAAGTGATGTGTGTTTAGCCTGTAAGGCAGAGTTAACCTCAAAGGCAGAGTTCACACTGGATGATACTCAAGATAGGCAAGGCTAGGGCAGTCCTAGTCAACTAAGATAATTATGACACTTTGGCTAACCAATTATTTTTTCATGTGGCCACATAATGAAAGCAAAAGGGGACTGCAAAGCAATACCTTGCAGTGCTTAGGCTAAAGATGAGGGAGGAGAGCCATAGCCCTGGGACCCTGGTGTCCAGGAACATCTGGGATGTACAAAAGGCAGAAGATTAGGGAACTGTGAGACAGAGGAAGCAGAAGTTTGTACCCAGATAGATCCCTCACTGAAGGAACCTGTGCTCAAACAGATCTCAGGTGTGGTTCAGACTGCCTGGGAAATTGCCACAGTGGGGTTTTAACTCTGCCAGAACTGATCCAAAATCCTGCCTTGCAAGAAAGGCATCAAAATGAGGTCTACAACAGGGATGGAGCAGAATGTTTCTTCATGACCTGCCCCTTGGACTGCACTCCAGCTAAAGACAAAAAGATCAGTGCTTCTCAGGCAGGCTGAGGATGGCAACAGGTAACAGATGCAGGTCATGTAGTATCAGGCTCTGAGATGCCACCACACGGTGAAGGGATGGTCACATCTCTGTGAGCATGTCCCCAGCAATCCAGCCAGACTCTTCTTTCCAACAGGGAGCATGCTAGGGCACCACTGGTGCCTGGGTTAGAGAAGAGAGACAGAAGGGAAGGAGGAAGTTTCTTACTCAGAAAAGGCATTTGTCAACACACTGGTCCAAACCCTTCTTAACAGGTCACTAAAATGCTACAGCAAACAGCAACTTATGGTTTCAGAATGAGTCTGTTGCTGCTCAAACAGGCAGCACAGCTAAGCAAACAGACTGCCAGGGCAGGGGCTGTGTTTGTACTCACTGTTTGCACTCCTCTATGCAGTTAATGGGATATAGCATTTATCCTAAGAAGGTTGCAAAATAAAAGAGAGAAAGGGGAAAAATTGTTTCTTTTCAACTTCTTTTGTCAGTTTCATGTATTGGCCAACCTGCCATTGTAGAAGACAGATTTGTCTGCTGTTAGATAAATTGGTAACTTTACTCTGGATTGATTTTTAATAGTACTTTCTTAAATAATGCCCTCTGGTGTCACACTACATCCACCCTGGTTTTGGTTATGTCTGGGATTTTTTCTTCTATTAAGAAAATGGATATCTTATTGACATCTAAAAGGGTTACAAGGCAGGAGGAAATGAATTATACAAAATTTAAAAGTAAAAAGCTAATAAAATGGGGGACTCAATAGATAAGGCAGGAAAATAAATCTAATTTGACTGTAACTTGAGTGCTTCCTGTTTATGAAGTAATAACCATACCCTGGGATAAACCAGCATTAACCCAGAACACGGCTGTTATTTTGTCAAATTTGGCTGGCTGTAACAATTAACAAATGGTGGCTCAGATTTCAACTTTGGTGTGTGATTATTTTTATGCCTGGTGGGAAATAAGGCTGTGATCTCCTACAAGAGGACTTCTGTGAGTTGCTTTCTCTGAAAAGTCCATGGGAAATACTCCGGCACAGGCCAGGGAAGATGCCAGAGCTGTTTCCTGAGGACTGTGCAGTGGTGTAGCACTGTGGGAGTCATCTTCATTTTTCATTTCTTACTTTGTGTCCTTGGTGAGTCCCCCCTCTTTATTAACCCAGCCAAAAAGTCCTCAGGCCCATTAGAAAGAACATTTTCAATTGCTTTCCTTCTCTCCCCATTGGGAAGGGGTGGTGGAGAGGAGGAAGAAATGGGCCCTTCCTTTCCACGGCATGCTGTATTTTTGAGGAAACATCATATTTAACAAGATGAGCTCCTTTCTAGCAATATCAATATGGTCTAATTCCAATCTGGAGGGGGAAGCTGCATCCTTTCCTCTGCTCTGGGTCAAATGTTCCTGGGCTGTGGATGCAAACATTTCAGTTTGGGCCCAAAGATATCTGTTGCACAAGCACAGCACTTTGTTTCAAATCCCACAAACATCCTTGTTCCAAGTAGGTCATTATATAATGGCTTTTGTATTTTGTCACTCCCAAGAGGGTCCGGGAGAAAATGTTGTAACACCATGTCAGTGTCGCCTGCCCTTGCAGTCCCTCCTGTGATCATCTCATCTGGGTGGGACTCTCTTGCTTGATGTCACATTCAGCTCAGGGCAGCTCTTATCAGTGCAACAAAAATACCCAGCTCCAACACGGCCTGCATTGCTCCCTCTGGTATTTTGCAAGTCTGGGCTCTGGGTTCCCTCTTTCATTCTCCCCACTGCCTCCGGGGCATTCCTACCACGTCGCCCTGCCCTGCACATCCCCACTCAGACAGAGAGGGAAACAACACAGCCTAGAGCAAGGCTGCTTCTCTTGGATGCCATGTAATGGTTGTCTTTACATATCTCCTTTATATTTGTTATTTCCTGGGGGTTTTTTCTGTACCCTCTCTTCCCACAGATGACTATCATGTAAAAATACTGCAAGGTTTTTATCAGGAAGGACAGCTCAGCAGTTCCTGGATGGTGAGAGCACAGCCCTCACCACAGCAAAAAGTAGAAGGACTAGGGGTATTTGGTGGTCAGTAACAGGAGAAGCAAAGACGAGTTCTTTTTCCTATTCAGGCATCTAGAAATGGTCATGGGTCAAACTGGTTGCACTTTTCACCTTCCCCACAACTGTTCAGTTTTTGAGAGCTTTTCTTCAACAGGATGTGGCTGAATCTTTGGCCTGTGTGTAAGCTGGCACTTAAACAAAACAATCTAAACAGAGTAAAACAGGTTAGCAACAAGCTTGTCCTCTGTTTGCTAGTGAAGATGGCTTCCATCCTCCCATGGCTGAAAACAGATACATAAAACAACTAGTTTGTTCTTTGCAAAGAAACACCAAATACCATTGCATGTGCTTCCTCCAGCTAGCTCCACAGAGTTTGGCATCACCTTCCTTTAACATACAGTGGTGCAGCTGGGAAACTCTTCTGGAGAAGGGACCGATGGATAGTCACCCGTCAGTGCACACTTAGCAAAGCAGGGTTGCAATCCCCAACTGTGGTCTCAAAGCACTACCAAGATATAAAGTGAGGGTAATAGCATAAAGTCATTCACTTGCTCATCCTTTTCTTACAGTCGTGGTCTTTCTTCTACAAATTAATCCACTTTTTCTGCATATGTCCAGCCCTAAGGAACAAGACTTGTACAGGTTTCTCTGATGCACCAAACAAGTGTTTGCCAATACACTAAAGGCCATTATTAAAGGTATGAGTGAGGTGAAGTTGTCCACTATATTCTTGTTACCTGCTTGTTCAGTTTTGATTTCCCAAATCGGTGAGGTTTTGTAGAGGTTTGATTATATCATTAGAACTTCGGCTGTTTTGGTCATTACTCATTTCACTCTTTTTTTTTATTAAGAGACAGACTTTCCATAACTGAATACAGATCTGTTAAAAGCCATCTTCTCAGAAAAATTGTAGCTCAGAGGTCTCAACTGCTCTTCCGTTTCCAGGTGCGACTCAAGTCTAACAGCCAAAAAGCTGTCCTACCCACAGGTTTATTGCCTCACATTCACACAGGTCTCCCCAAGAGTAACAAACTCCCCTAGAGACATCCTTTTCCTTCAGAGTTTGTGTCCAGTCAAGAGACCTGCACAACTCCTCAAGGAAAGTCTGGAGGGGGTTAATGTGAAATGCCAGGGAACTGAAGCCTAGAGGTGGCAGACAACCAGCTCTCGTGTTGATTTCCTGGAACTGGTTTGTATTTCCTGACCACCCAAAATAATCTGTTTTCATCCATCCCAACATGGGAAATAGCAGTTGCAAAGTTTGAATGAAGTAATACCTCTTTAGAGATTGAATATTTTTCTGAAGCATTCTAAAAGCAAAGAGCGTTAGCAAGAGCCACTTGGGCAAAGGTCTAGCTGCCTCTCTGGTGCCAGGTTTACCAGGACTGGTGCATGACAAAGGAGAATGGGATGGACTTGCTCTGGGTTGGTTTACTCTGGGAAACTTCTCTCTTTGAATCACAGAAGCCCTGCTCTGTCCTCAGCTGTGTCTGTGTGGGGTTTAACTGTCATTGTGCTATTCAGGTGCAGACAACTTCTGCTCACAAAGTATTCATATTCTTTTTGCTCTTGTCTCTTTTTCACTGGATTTTGATAATGAAGGTCAAAGTTGAGAACCAGCACGACTTCCGGGACATGGCCAGCATAGTAGCCATGGCAAAAACCTATGCCACCACCGAGCCATTCATTGACTCCAAATATGACATCCGAATCCAGAAAATTGGCAGCAACTACAAGGCTTACATGTGAGTGCATGGCTATGCCAGAGCGTGACGGGGAGGAGACAATGCAATTGATATGATTGAGTCAGTGTCTGCTCTGGGCAGGAGTAGGTAGCTGACTTAATTTCCTTGAAGAATAACCCTGCTGTTCTCCTCCCACCTCTGAACCAAGATCCTTCATCCACCAATCATCTTCTCCATTAGTCACTATCAGGTCATTGTTTCTGGAATGTAAATCTGTCTGTCTGTTTCTGAGATTCAGTTAGTTCCCACTATAATGACTGTGCTCAGCCATTACCTCTCCATCCTGTTGTTAAAGGGCTCATCTTTCCCAGCAAAATCCTCCAACCCCAAGTACAGTCTAGTGGGAACTGAACCCGCCCACTTTACACCTGGAGAAAAAAATAAAAGAGATTGAACTAGCTGCAACTCCTGGAGTCCTACAGTGTCCAGGCCATATCAGCACACCATCCTGCAGCCCACAGCAGCATCCTATCCTCTCCCCAGCTGCAGATCACAGCACCACATCACACAAGAGGCACAGAGCACCAGGTATGAACAGTCCCAGCCAGGGCTGCACACAGAGTTTCTGTGGGCATTTTGCATGTGTGCTCCTTGATGCATACAAAGGAGAGAGAGGAGGTAAGGCATTTCTGTGGGTGCCCCAAAGCTCCTCCCTGCCATGTGGGGTAGTGAGGGAGGTGGCATGACAGCAATCTTCAACACTGGCTAAAAAGCATTCAGCCAAACTTCAGTAGTTACCATGCTCAATTAGAGATGTAACTACATGACTCAGTAAGACACCTGTTTCTTCTTACTACAAACCAGTAAATGAAAAAAGCCACACAGCACAGCTTCTTCAGAAGCTCATTATCCAACCACAGAATTCTGGACAAGAAGTCAGCTCCAGCAGTACATTCTTCAGGTCACCAGATAAATCACATGTTACCTAACACCCACAACATTATGACTTCTGGGTCCATGTTTAAAAACCTCTAGGCCATAGTTCTGCTGAAATATAGTTAAACAAGATAATCAAATGTACACAATCACATATTTTTCAGCTATAACTGCCTAAAATTCCCAGTTGGATTCCTAGCACAGAGATGTTTAAGAAAACTAGACAATGACTGAGTCACTTCTTCATGGGAAGGAAGGACATGTAGGACACTTGCCTCCTTCATGTGATCTCAATGAAAGAAAATTTATTTTTAATTGAATCATGTCAACAATAGCACAGTTGCTTAATATTACATTAACATCTCAGAGAGTCTGACTCAAATTGACCAAAGGAAAGAAGGTTTAAAATATCAATTGAAATTCCCTATTCCTGCCAACACACCCTGCCTTGGCTCCAGAGCCTGCTCCCCCACTGCCTCTAACTGAAACAAAGGCCAAGTTAGTCTGACCATACTCTCTCCTCACTTTTCATTCGCACTCACCATGCACTCATCCAGAACAGGGATCAGAAACAATACCAGATGATTGAGAAAAGGAAGCAGTCACACTAAAACCTAATCCCACTTGGGAGTATAGCTGCACAAACAATTGTTTGCTAAAGGAAAAATGTTTTCATATGAAAACAGTCATAAACAGAGAACACCTTAATGATAAATGAAGCTCATTAGCAAAGGAAGTAAACAGTAAGATTCACCCAGTGGCTTGCTAATGCAGGAGCTTGACTTGATTGAGAGAGCTATTTAGGGATGTGAGCTTGGGAGAGTGGTATAGTCAGTCCCATCAGGGACTGTTCTTTCTGCCACAGCATTAAACAAAATAGGTTGTTTCTATGGTATAAGCCCCTTCTATGTCCAAGAACAGAGGTAAAAGCACCCAAAATATCAGAGCTCTCACTGGTGTCCCAAATAGGAAACTCAAAACCATTAGTCAGGCTAGCACATCTCAGCCTTAAAGGCAATTCCAGCATCTGCAGTAGCGTCATACTAAGTGACTTGCTTTGATCTGTGAACCATGGAATCTATCCAGTAATTTTATGCCTTCACCCACACATATCCACTTTAAAAGCCCCTTTTCTTTTGAGAAAAGACTGCACTGAAATTCTCCAGAATATGTTTACTTTGCACCAAGCATCTGCCAGAGGGAGGATGCTGCAGGGTGAGTCATGCAGTGCTCCCTGCCCCAGATGTTCAATGCACTTCCTTCCAGCCCATGACCCAAGGCTTCAGTTCAGTTTCCCACTGGCTTCAGTGCAGTGACTCCAGATTTACACTGCTAACAAACTCCTACTTAGCCCATGCCTTGAGCCAGTCTGAAAAGAGCAGATAAGCAGCATATGATACATACCTAAAATTCCACCAAGTGTATTTGACTGCCATTGTAATACTGGTGAAGAGAAAACACGAAAACAGCTCATGTTACAGGGGATATTGGGGCAGAATTTTTTGCTTCCACACTCACCCCAGCTGGAGACAAACAGGGGGATCATTTCCAGTTAAGACTCATGAAATGTTGTTCACTTTGAATTAAGCCAGCAGCTACTGGCTTTCAGGCATAGGATATTCTTGCCACCAGCTCTTAGTAAGAGGGTAATACCCTTCCTTTGTAGTTTCCTGAGTGGATTTCTGACCTTGTCACCTCCAATGCAGTTCAATGTGCTCTGTAGGGGACACCACATCAACTGTGTCTAAACTAGAGCTACTTATAGACTGAGATAGGACACCAACGGCTCTTGATCTGCCCATTTATCCACTTCTCCTAAACAATGCTGAAGGTGTTGTGGTCACAAATCTGTTTGAGCAACTGATCTCTGAAAGTCTGGGGTCCTTCTCTTTAAGATACTGACTGTACACTGTGTGGCCCCCTGATGTTTAGGATGGTTGAAAGCAATTCAACTTTCAGTCCCTAAAAGAAATAGGGTTTGAGGCAGGACATCCCTAGGAAAATATTTTGTCTTCAGCCTCCTTTTTCATACAATACCAAAAACAAAATCAAAAAGAAGCTTTATGAGGAGGAATTGGGGTCACTTGATCTATTTAGCTTGGAGAACAAGAGACTGAGGGGAGACCTTGCCACAGTCTACAAGTTCTTCAGAAGGGGAGGAGGAGGGGCAGGCACTCATGTCTTCTGTCTCGTGACCAGTGGCAGGACCCAAGGGACTGGTCTAAAGTTGTGTCAGGGGAGGTTTAGGTTGGCTATCCAGAAAAGGTTCTTCACCAGAGGGTAATTGGTCCCTTGAACAGCTCCCCAGGGAAGTGGTCACAGCGCTGAGCCTGATAGAGTTCAGTAAGCATTTGGACAATGCTCTAAGGCACATGGTGTGACTCTTGGGGATAGTGCTGTGGAGGGCCAGAGTTGGGCTTGATGATCCTTTTGAGTCCCTTCTGACTGAGAATATGCTGTGACTCTGTGATTCTGTAAGTTTGGGGGCACAGCTGACACCTGAACTGCTCAGACATGCTTGGAAGGGAGTAATCTTGACAGAGGTTGTGAGGTAGGGTTTGGTGTCTGATCCAGTCGGCTTCGAATAAAACTCTTCAATTTCCAAACAGCAAGGTTCCCTAGTAGGAAAGTTAGGAATACAGCAGAGAGATATATTTTAAATCTTATGCCCAAAATTGGCTCAAGATAGATAAGCATAAACAAGTCCAACAAATCAGCCCAATGGCTAGAGCAGAGTTCTTATTTTGGGAGCTTGGCCATGTCAAATTTCCTTGTAAAACTGTCAAGCTGTGGTTTCATTTTCTTAGGGACAACACAGCTGCTTACATTTGGTATGCCAGGTACATTTTCTAAACACCAATGTCAAATCATCTTGTCACTAATGAGACTCCAGGAGTTCCCACCAGTACTAATGGGATTTTGGATATCCTCTGCCACTGCAGGGTAATTTTCTGTTAAAAATAAATGTTAGCAAAGAGTGGTTCTTTTCATTGCAGAACTGAAAAATACAATCCTAAGAATCCCATATCAAAAGAGAAAGGCTGACCAAACACTGACCTTACAGGCCATCAAACGGCTCATGACAGTCCAAGCTTGAGGAGGAATCCATTCTTTTGCTTAGAAAGTAGGGCAGAAAAATGGATGCTGAGTGAAGGCAACAGGCCCAAAAGTCAACTATATGAAAACAGTTATTTGACACAGTAATCATGCTCCTTTCCCTGCCTCACCTCCCCACCCTCCTCACTCCTTTAAACATAGTTACAAAGAAAATTTAAATTTCACAGCAACTAAGCATACCTGTTCAGAGGAGAAAATTTGAAATAGCACTCCAGGATGTCTCTCACAAGAGTAAAGGGGAGCCTTAGGTAGTCAGTTGTAATGATTCGAGTTTATAGTCTAGCAGGACACCAGTATGACCACCGCTGAATGTAGTTTTGCACATTCAGGATCTTTTGCACATGTTGCTGGAAATTTGAGAGAACTGGCAACAAGGGCTCCCACAACCTCATATTGAAGTGTTGGATCACACCTCATACTCCCCTCATAAATTTCTACCTAAATCTTCTTCAGCATGGAGGGGCCTCCTGGATGTATTCTGTCAACTTGTTGACTTGTCCTGGCTTGTACACTATGGGAGGATTATCTGGAGTGTTGTCAGAGCAGGCTGTCTGATGTCTGCCTTTGGCCTAAGGTCAAGAAAAGGAAAATTTTTACCCCGATGTTGATATACATGTCTGAAATACAGAATTTTCTAGCAACAGTACCATTTTTTGGAAATTAACTATAAGTTGCAGCTAATTACTTTGAAACTCCAAAGACTTTGAAATAAGAAATTCTCCAAGTCCAAACACAGTGAGCCACCAACAGGTCAGTGAAAAGTCAGTGAAAAGACAGTATGATAATATATTCTATGACATAAGTACCACTGAAATCAAATTGAAGTGGACACAGAAGTACAATTGAAATCAAATTTAGGTAAACCTGGAATGTCAGATCTGGTATTTTGTGAAGCTGCTCAGCAAATATTTGCCTGGAGAGCTTCTGTTCCAAGGATGAAGGATGCTACCCATTGCAGAACACAAGGGTGATTATCCTAGAGATCTTTTACACACATTTCAGCTCCCCTAGGTTGGATGTATAAAGAGAGAAAGTACTCACAGAGCCTGATGTGTGCTCAAGATTCCTTGGAGGTTTCTCTGCCTAAAATCCTCAGTCAGTTTTTCGTGAGTCTGAACAACATATCCTGTATGGAGTGTTGTTCAGGAAGGACTTTGAAAGGCTTCTGGGAGGAAGAACCTCACCTCATCCCCTCCTGTACAAGCACAGAGTCGAGAATGAGGACTACAGTATGAGGGAGGATGGGTCAGGAGTCTATTTTCATGTTCAAGTTATGTTTTTGGTTTGTTTTCCTAGGAGGACTTCCATCTCTGGAAACTGGAAGGCAAACACAGGTTCTGCGATGCTAGAACAGATTGCAATGACAGAGAGGTAAGGAAGAGTGTTTCAAGACAGTATTAGCTATTCTTGGGTTAGAAAGGAGGAATTGTATTTCCGACTTTGGTTAATTGAAAGAACTGGTAAGTGAGGTCTCCTGGGAGGCTGGATAAAGACTTTAAAAGACTGAGTGTTTTCTTAAAAAAATACTAAGGACACAAAGGCAAACTGTCCTATTTTGAAGAACAGACTGAAAGTACAGCTAGAAACCAACATTGCTAAATCATTAGACCTTTAGTAAATGTAACCACAGGAAACAAGACCAGCATGCTAGGTCAAGCACACCAGTACAAACATGTAGGGATAAAATCAGAAAGGTCAAAGCACAAAACACAAAGTAACATGAGGTTATTCTAAGAACATTACTGAGAGGCAGACACAGAAGAGAGTTTTTCTTCTGCTTAACAGAGGGAAAAAACTGTCAGCTGAAGTGCTGAAAGCACTTTTTTTCTTTAGGCTCACAAAAGTGGTCACCGTAAGCTAAGGTCTTCTTACTGTTGAACAGAGCAGGAAGAATTCCCTCATGCATCTTACAGACTAAAATTTGCAGATGCTACTTCCATGTATTCAAATTGCTGTGATATTTGCTAACACTGCAACTGCGTGACGCTGTGGACTCATGGTAACATGCCTTGCTGTGACTGCTATCCTGCAGAACTAACACTTGTTTTCGTCACTTTTCTCCATCCCATCTAAGTAGATTATTCATAGATTTATAAAATCCATAGATTATATGTAGGCATTCATCCTTAGTGAATTAAAGATTTTTTCAGGTTATACCTCCAGTTTGTCAGATTCATGATTAATTCTGACTCCGTCCAGTTTTGGACTTCACAGCTGAAGAGAAATAGCAAGGAGAAAGTCCAAAGGACAATAAAAGGAACGTTCAGAGAAAACAGAGCTGTTGAGAAAAACATGTGAGAATTCTATGTAGTTCTACGTAGTTCTATGTCATTTACCACCTTTTTCAGTTAGCAGACCACTGATGTTTTTCCAGTAGAGGTGTAGACTAAAGCACAATGAATCCCTGCCTGCAGTGCAGAGGTTCACTCTCCTTCATTAACTTACAGACCTGGAAGAAGTTGCCCACAAGCTGAACACTACTTCATCCTAAAGATAAAAAAACCCAAAAGAGCATAGGATCTTTAAATATATGAAAGCCTGTTAATAGGTATTTCTCACTACTTACATTACAAGTATAATACTGTAAGAAATAAATTATAGCTTAAAAGGATCCTTTGAACATTTCCTATATTTCCTTAAAGTAATGATAGCATAGCACAAAAATTGATTCTCTGAAAGGGATGGCAAATCTCTGTCCTCTTTCATAACAGATTAAAGAAATGTCTCCTCTTGGGAACACAAGAGTTGTGCAGACAATCATCTAAGGTCTTTTCTGCACCTTTAGTTCTGCAAAATAGGGAAGCCAAGCCCCAAATCAGATGTGAAGGCGACTCTGCAAGACCCTAATAGTACAGTGGGAAGTGGACATGATGATGCATCCTGCCTGTTTATAACACAGCTGAAGCTAGACACATGAAGGGTAGACATTGCCTTATTGTAGTGTTGTAGGACTAAAACCCAGATTCCTGCCAGCCTGCAACACTGCATTCTGAAGGTTTGTTTTGTTAATTGTACCACAATTAACCACTTCAGCCTTATTCAGCCATAAATGCAACAAACCCTGTTGAAATCTGTGAATTGTCAGTGCATTAAACAAGGTGGGAATCTGCTCAAATGCTCTGATGTTTAGGAGCAACCTGAAGTACCTACGGTACTGAATAGTAAGTACAAAGGATTGAAATGTTCAGGTAATGCAGAAATTACAGTAAATCCTGTGGAAGTGCAACACCTAGTGCATGTGCATAAACATGCTCTTCTTCCCTATAATACTATTACACCCCAGTGGCCCTGATGCTCCCAGTGCTCACCTATGGCTAGCAAACATTGCAGATGTGCAGCCGCCAGAGTCTCTGGCATGAACAACAATTCCCTGAGCCTGACTGTTGAGCTCAGACACCTAGAAATGTTCCTCAGGAACAGAGGTGGTTCCCACAATGGTGCCCCTGGATGCTGGGGCACAGCAGTGCATGAGGGGTGCTCTCTGTGTTCCTGCCTGACTCATGCAGTCCATAATTCTCCTCCTCCTTATGCTGCTGACTCCTCCTCATACACTGTCTTCCTTGGGGGTCCAGGGTGAACACACTTGGTCTCCTCATTAGGGATAAAAGAACACTGGTAGTCATATAAGTCATAATTTTTCTTCTTCCCAAGGACATTGTGTTCACACAAGTTGATCATTATATTGTCAAGCTATGGGGACTCCGGCTGGCTTCAAGGACATAAATTTGCTCTTTAGCCAGAACAGCTTTTTCCCCAGTCCCTGTAGTGTCTGCAAAATATCAGTGTTTTCATGAGACTGTGGCCTTCTCTCCCCTCTCTGCATCTTGTCATAAGTCCTGCTTACAGATCTGCTGTTCTGAGATTATTATTTTTATTTAAATGGCCAGGACCACAGCACAGCTGCACAGGAAATAAAACCAGGCTGCCTCATTCCTGCCTCATTTGCACAGCGGGGGGATGTGGTCCCCCCATAATATGCCTCTTGTCATTCTCTCTCCTCCTTTGAGTCCAGGATAGCTAAGGGACCACCAGCTCACATTCCCATCCTGGGATGGATAGGGAAAAGTGCTGCAGCCTGAAGGTCTCCCTCCAACAAATAGTGCCTGGTCCATGTGATGAGATTGCCTTACTAGGAACAACACACAAGGGACAGAAGAAGGCAGCAAACTGTAAAAGGATAAAATTGAAAGTAAATTGTAAAATGCACGAGCCACTGCATTACAGATCAGAGAGGAGATTACTACTCCTTGCTAAATTCAACACTCACTTTCTGACCCTATTCCAGTCCTAATGTCCAGGACATCTTATCAGGAGAAAGCTGCCTGCATAATGGAGGGCTTTCAGGCAAAGCCAATACAAACGCTGAGGGACCAACACCACTGGGAGATTAAATGAGCTAAATATTTATAGCTTGGCTGAATGACAACCAACTGGAGATCTGATGTAAATACCAAGGAGGGAAAGAAACATTTTAAGGTGGCTTTGAGGGCAGGATTGAATCAATCTGAAATGAAGGGAAAATTTAGGCAAGATTCTTTTTTTTCCCTTCATCTCCTGCGCAAGAGAGGGAGCCAAGGACCCAGCAAAGCACATGAAGGACACCTTGTAATAAAGGCTCCCAAATGGCTTTGTGTTCCTGTGGGCAGTGGGGTGGGTGGCTGGTTTTTGTGGACTACCCAAGGACAGCTAATCCTAGGCCATGCTCTTGTGGTTTCTGCAGGTACAGACTCTGGGCAGATGCCTGCGCAGAAATGTTTGGAGGTCTTGATATCTGCGCTGTCAAAGCTGTCCACAGCAAAGATGGAAAAGACTATATCATTGAGGTGAGAGCATGGACAACCTGAATGTGAGTCTCTTTTGGGACGTATATCTATCTGCAGGCACTTTGCCTCAGAATTCATACATACCAACGTGCTCGCTTACCCCTGCATGCTCCTCTGCTCCTCCGTGCCCACCTGCATCCTCAGGCCATGGCCCACTGATATGTTAGGAACTGATTCAGAGCCCCAGCCAAACTAGCAGATACACAGCAAAGTGTCAGGGTTGAAGTGCCTTCCTTTTTCAGTGTGGACTGTGAAATGAGATGGAGAGCCACAGACTGCTTGGCCACCTTGGCTTTCCAGCAGATGATTCAGTTCATTAGAAATCTCAGTTTCTCTCTGAATGAACCTGTCTTTCTTCAATCACTCTACAGGGGACTTCCAAACAAAAATCCTAGGTGCGCCTAATTTAAAAGAGAAAAACATTGTGAGAGTGTAGCAAAAGGCTCACAAGCAACCGAAGCAACTTGACTGAAAAATAAAAGGTGTATTTTCTCAAATCTTTTGCCCAGACATTGTTCACTACAGGAAGAGGCCATCAAGACATAGCACCACAGAGTTACTATGGATAATGTGTGCTACAACATTTTATATTCAGGCTGGACAGACTATGGCACTGGGAGTTCAATGTGCTCCTTCCCAGGCCAGGAGGCAGATATGGAAGTGGGGTAAATAGCACACTCGGATCATCCTAACGGGGCAGAGAAGGAAAAGCTGGCCAGAAAATCAAAGTGGAAACTGAAGGGATGCCCTGGAGGAGAGACAATCCAGCTAGTAAGCAAATGCCTCTGTCAGTGTGTGACTTGAGGAGACACAACATCTGACCTGCTGTAAACTCCACCAACACAGGCTAGCTGAGGAAGAGCAGAGCCAGCCTATTGGGTTCATGCAGGGGTGCTGACACACTGGAAAGCTATGTGTGGGAGAGCAGTCCCACCCGCTGAGGGTTGGGATGCTGATGAGAACCACATGAGCCCTCCAGTGACTGTGCATTCCTGCATTATATATCTGCTCTCCCCAGGGAGGGGAGCAGTGACCTGTCAAAGGCCATGTGATAGAAGAGTGCTGCCGGCAACCAAACGCTGGCAAGTCTCTGTCTTTTCCTGAATTGATGGGGCCAGGACTAATGGGTCTGCACCCATATGCAATTCATCAGCACCTAGAGAAGCATCCCCTTGAGCAGACTGTTTCCCTGCTGTGCACTTTTAAATCTCTATGCCCCAGCAGCTGGAAAAAAAAGAGCAAGAAAGCAGCCTTGCTAGAAACAAGTGTAAGGATATTTGGATTGTGTCCACACATGGTTAGACGTGATATGTGGTTTTTATATCCCTGCATATATTCTTGCACATAAGCCTGTGTACGTGCACACACAGCTAGTTCTGGGCTTAAAGATTATATGCCTCTGTCTGGATATGCCTCTGGGTTTTCACATCTGCCACTGTGTGTGACTGGTGCAAAACACATCTGTATCTTCATCAGCTTGCACACAGAGAAATGCACGCTCATGCTCCTCTCTCTGTGACCAAGGTCAGCGAAATGCATCTAATATGACACAAATCAGAAGAAATGCAATATAGTTTCAGATGGGTCATGCTGAACTATCCCAGTGGAGAATCTGATTGAGCAGCCTGATATACCAACATCTAGCAGGCATTCAGATGCCAGGCTGCCAGGCTGATGGACGTTGTTGGGAAAGAAGTAGAGCAAACAAAGCCAAACAGGCACCTTTTCATGCAGATCTGAGGGAGATGTTGACAAGTAATTAATTGCCGCCAGCGAATATCCTGGGGTACTTTTCTTGGTCTGAAACCGATCCATTGTTTTGCTTTTTTCTTTTGAGAGCCAGAGAAAAAAGTTATTTGACAGAGTGACAGTTGTATTTTCTTGGTAAGAAGGAACAGTGTGCTGTGACATTTTACAAGAAAGCACGCCTAAATGGGCTGAACAAACATGGAATTTGCACAATGCAATTGCAGGCAGTAATTAATTTTCACAGTGCAAAGTAGTTCTTCAGGAAAGATTCACAGAGGTAGTGATGGGCAGCTCTATGAACTGAGATTTATCACAGTGCTTTGTTGCAAACAAAATCAGATTAAGACAGATGAGTTATCAGCAACACAAGAGTAATCTTGCACACACGGTATTTGCTCTTACTTGAACTTCACCTTCTTTTCTTTTCCCATGACAAACAGTAGAATCTGTTACATTTTGCTTTCAAAGAATTAGAACACTTATGTACCATTTTTATGGCTCATATTGAAACAGATTGTGAATTTAACAGTAAATGCTGGTAATTCTTTTTTCCTCTGCTTTAAATAACTTTATCACTTTGAGGGAATATTCAACATAAGCAGTTAGCGCTCAATCAGAATTCCTCAAAATAATGCAAATTCTCTACTGGTGTCAGCAGCCAGTTTCTCAAAAGAGCTCAGCAACATATGTGGTTTAATAATCTCCCCTCTCCTGCCTTTGTTTGTTTGTTTGTTTGTTTGGGGTTTTTTTTGTAATCTAGCCCATTTCCACATCTCTGCTAAGATGAAAAATATGAAGCAAGCAGAGGGCAAGCAAAATGGTCCATGTGATTTATTCTTCCTGCTGGAAGAATAAGATAAGCCCTGACTGCCATACAGCTAAGCTATGTTACTAGACATGCTCCTTGCTGCCCTGCAAGGAGCCCTGCTCACCCCTTCAGCTGTGCCTATCATTTGTTTTGATATGGCTAATCATCAGTTTCCTTCCTTCCTTCCTTCCTTCCTTCCTTCCTTCCTTCCTTCCTTCCTTCCTTCCTCCCTCCCTCCCTCCCTCCCTAGAAATCACCTAACACTCTACTCTCACACATCAGAGTGTGAAAAAACAAGCCCAGGCTTCAGCATTAGATAGGCATGGAGAGAGAACCAGGATGGTCTTTTCCTGAGTCTCTTTCCCTGGGTACTTTTCCTTCACCCCTCATACACCTTATCAGGCCNTTTTGCTTTCAAAGAATTAGAACACTTATGTACCATTTTTATGGCTCATATTGAAACAGATTGTGAATTTAACAGTAAATGCTGGTAATTCTTTTTTCCTCTGCTTTAAATAACTTTATCACTTTGAGGGAATATTCAACATAAGCAGTTAGCGCTCAATCAGAATTCCTCAAAATAATGCAAATTCTCTACTGGTGTCAGCAGCCAGTTTCTCAAAAGAGCTCAGCAACATATGTGGTTTAATAATCTCCCCTCTCNGCTGACCTTGGGCAGCTACAAAGGCTGGGTCCATATGTGCTGACATCTTCTTGCCTTGCCCAGCTGTTCTGTGATCACTGGGGAAGGGATGAGTGCAATCTGTCTGTAATTCATATATTCCTCTCAGCCAGTTGACTTATTCAGTATTAGCATTTGTATCTACCCAGTTCCAGACCAATTCACCCTTCCTGGAGGACAGGTGAGGTGACATCTCATGATTCTTTTGAGTTCAGTGGCAACCAGCTGTGTCATTTTACCCACAGAAATCACTGCCATTTTCAAAGGCCTTCCCTTGTGCATGTGATTGTTCAGTCTTGTATTTGCTGTCTCCCACATCTCTCATTCCCCTGCTAGATACTACACATCAGGACAGCAAATAGCCTCATCCCTGGTGCACCTTCACTGGTTCAGGTGAAACCTGCCCCAGGTTCACTGCTTCAGGGTTCACTCCCCCTGGTACCTTTGGTTTCTAAAACACCATCTTCCTCTTCAGCCACTGCAGCCACAAAAATAGGAGAAAGATGGGGAAATCAGCTCTGGGGGAGCTGTCAGCACAGGAAAAAAATGGACTTGTTGGGGCAGATTCAGAGGAGGGTCATGAAGGTGATTAAAGTNTGTTTGTTTGGGGTTTTTTTTGTAATCTAGCCCATTTCCACATCTCTGCTAAGATGAAAAATATGAAGCAAGCAGAGGGCAAGCAAAATGGTCCATGTGATTTATTCTTCCTGCTGGAAGAATAAGATAAGCCCTGACTGCCATACAGCTAAGCTATGTTACTAGACATGCTCCTTGCTGCCCTGCAAGGAGCCCTGCTCACCCCTTCAGCTGTGCCTATCATTTGTTTTGATATGGCTAATCATCAGTTTCCTTCCTTCCTTCCTTCCTTCCTTCNGCTGGAGCACCTCTCCTATGCAGACAGCCCCCTAAAGAGCTGTGGCTGTTCAGCCTGAAAAAGAGAAGGATCTGAGCAAATCATATAGCACCTTCCAGTATATAAAGGGGGTCCATAAGAAAATGACAAACGTTTTAGCAGGGCCTGTTGCAACAGGAGAAATGATAATGATTTTAATAAAGAGTACATTCAGATTATATATAAGTAAGAAATTTTTTACAGTGCAGGTAAGGTGCCCCATCTGTGGAGACGTTCAAGGTCAGGTTGGACGGGGCTCGAGAGGAACTTGATCTAGTTGAAGATGTCTTTGCTTATGGCAGTAGTATTGGACTGGATGGCCTTCAAAGCTTCCTTCCAGCGCAAACCATTCTACGAGTCTATGAAAAGCGGAGTTCGGGGTGCTTTGAGCAGGGCCATGTCTCGGTGACTCCCAGGGGGGCGGGATTCGGGAGCGCGGCTCTCGGCAGGATGAGGGCATCATCTATGGTCACACGGCATCATCTAGTGGTCACACAGGCCCCTCGCACCGCGCCGGGCGCGAACACGGGAGACCGCTTCTCTCTCGGGAGCTGTAATTGCCCCATTTCCTTTTAAGATAGGAGTGGAGAGGAGGGAAACCTACGCAGGGACCTGCTGGAGGGCCCCCAGGGGCCCCTGGCTAGTGAGACCCAGGAACTGGCCATTCCCTGACACGGTTAGGAAGCATCACATTCCTCACTTCGTTTCTCAACGGAAGAAAAGCTAAGTGGATGGTGGAAGGAAAAGCCACCTTTTGCATTTTGCCAAACGCTGACATATAATTTTCTAACCTTCTCCTTTTACCCCCTGGGCCAAGTAGGCCATGGATATAAACATCAACCCTCTTTCCATGTGTACCGTAGTTAAAATTTTCTAGGTAGCTTTTCTAGTGTTCATAGAAGACACATATAGAGATTAAACAAAACCATTATTCTGCAAGAAAAGGGCAGAATATAAACTCAATGAACTCACCTCACTGATTTTCTCTACTTTAAATCTAAAAAAAGAGGGTGCAAAATTTTCCATTTCCCTCCAAGATTGTACTCTTGCAGCCTTGCCAGGGTGGAGTGCACTTCTGATTGTTATCTGAGCATGAGTCAGTGCCTTTCTTGAGCAATACAACCTTCAACTTTGCATTTCCAGGGATTTTAATGTTTGCTTTAAAAATAAAAGCGAAATAAAATAAACTCTTCCAACCCTGATATTTTGGTTTTATATTTACTCCAGCTGAATCTTAACTTCATCAGAGTACAGTTCTTCCTGTGGGATTTAGCTAATGTTTGCAAAACACTTGATTTATGATGAACTGTTGAAAATCATGTTCAGGACTGTTATACAGCTGAGGGTCTGCTGTGCTTTCAGTATTATTGTTGTGAGGCCATTTCTTACCTCAAAGACCCTTTGACAGTTTTCCTTCCCCCATCTCCACAGTCTTGCTTCCCAGTTTTCCCCAGTAGATTTGTAGAACTTGCTTGGGAAGCAGTTGAATCACAGCATTATCAAGAAGACAAGCAGAGACCAAGTTTATTTTCCTGCACTTGGTGCTGGTTTGGTGACATCCTATTCATTACACATCTGTGGTGTTTATTTTCCCTCTCAGGGTGCAGTGCTTTGTATTCATTAATCCCAAATGTTTCCCGGTTTCCTTCAGTCCCTGTTGCTCTCATCTCCTCAGGCATTAGTACATGTTGTTTCTCTTTTCCTGTGTCCCTTTAAGTTGCAATGTCACCCCCAAATGCTGTGGGACAATGCCAGAGACCTTTGCCATCAGAGGCATATGAAGGAGAAAATTTGTATTAAGTCGATTTAGAAGGCTTCCAGCCACCATAAGTCTTGGTTTTGTTCCCAGGTTGTGAAGGGAAGGAAGATGGAGAGTTGGGGGAAGTACATTTCCAAAAAAACCCTAAGTGAAATCCCACACCAGGAAAAGTCAAGCATGTTTCAGCATGAGGAGAGTGGTGACTATAGATATTGGCAAGGATGTGGAGACACAAAACAGGTCAATGTAAGACATGAGTTGAAACAGGCATCTGCCAGCAGGAAACCACCTTACTAACTGTTGTTTTTGCCTCCTGTGGCAGGTGATGGACAGCTCAATGCCCCTGATTGGGGAGCACATAGAAGAGGACAGGCAACTTATAGCTGATCTTGTTGTTTCCAAAATGACTCAGCTGGTCGTCACTGCTGGATCTACACCGTCACCGCTGAGGCCTTGGGTATGAGTGAATAGAGACCTTGTGACGAAGTTAATTCCCTGAATTTCTTTCTTTCTCTCTCCTCACTGAGTGTGTCAGGCAGTCAGACATCTCAGAGAGTTGAACAGTCCCACATGGAAGTGTATTTGACAGACCGACTCCTGCTCTTCCAAAGGAGACTCTCACAAGCTCTTTGAAGAGGCACCCGTAAGGAACATCTCTCCCCCTTACTCTCCTTCCAGATAAATATGACATCACACCAGTGGCATGTCCAAGCATCTAGACATTCTGACTTGCTAAATTCATTGATTCACATTGAAGATAGGCATTTTTAGAGGTACTTCTAATATCCAGTTGCATTTCTGTCTAGCAGCCTCAGGATAGGTTTCATTCCTCAGGATAGGTTTCTGTTCTTTCAAGAACAGAAAGTGGCAATCTCCAGCAAGACTCGTTCCATCCCTTACTGCAATTTCTTATTCAGAGATGTCCTTTGCCACCTTCATCAGGGAGAGGCTTTACTAAAGCTGAATTCATATAATAACCTGTTATTTTGCATTTAAACTGACCCCTTAGTTCTTGTGCACCTCTCTATACCAGTCTCTGGGTTAAGAAAAATGGAGAAATTACGAAACTGAATGCACAGAATTGACAGAGATGGAACAGTAACAAGTCACAACAATGTGAGGCTTCAGCTATCAAGAAGCAAGTCAAATATCACAATGGGACAGCAATTCAGAGGGAGGTAAAAACACCTTGACTTTGCCATAAGAAATATCCAGGTACAAATTCAGATAGTGAGTGTGTACCATTAGATTTAATGTCCAAGGGACAAATGTGATATCAAAAAGTAAGGGTATGACACAAGCATGAGAAAAGAAAATTAACCAACTTCTTAGCAGTAAAACTATATAGATGCTATTTGAGAGACCACTGTTTTCCAGAATGCATATATACATTTCTGATCTGCTCCTGAACCAAGAATGTGAGAAATAAACTTGTAGAGTTAAATGACAAAAAGGACATTCAAGACAAATGGGAAAAAAAATCTTTCAAATTTGGAAATCTGACATTTAAGAAGACCTTTATGTGGCATCATATAAGTAATAAAAGGAAACATAGAAAGGACAGAAATTAATTTTGAGGAGCAAATAGAGGAAAGAATGAAATGAGTTCTTTGAGTTCATCAGAAAATGGAATCCTACCAAACAATTGGTGGGCTCTATGGATCATCCAAAGTTAAAGGAGGAAAAGAAGACAAGAGGGACAGCGTTGTGACTCTAGTCAATGTAATTGCTGAAAGTGGGGAACTTCTTTACCTCAATATAGTTTTTCCTGATTTTTGTGATCAGAATGACACAGAAAAGAACAAAAACAGTTACTAAATCAGTGATTACTGATATTTTTTTTAAAAATCTTAAGCCCCCAACTCCAGATGGCCACATCCAATGAACTGAATCTGGGAAATTACTAAGCTGCCAAAAAAACTGTGCAATATCATTAGAAATAGTTACTGCTCCAGAGCACTGGTGTACAACAAATATAAAATATGTGGTTTGAAAGCTGTAAGAGTAATGTAGAAAAAATTAGACAAGTCATAGACTTTGTTAATTATCTCAAATGATAATTTAAAGAAGAATACAGAAGAATAAATAAATCAGCAGAAACCACAACTAAGGGCATTTACCACATAATTTTCTTGTGAAGAAGAAAAATTGTCCCATTAATTTCCTTTTGATTCCTTTCCTTTCATTTCTTTGGGAATTCTTTCATGAAGTGGTAGATAACAGGCAATCAGAATGATGTAACTAGTCAAGAAGCCTTAGGCAAGGTAACAGACAAGCTATAAAAAAACATGGAGGGGCTAAAAGGTAAAGTTTTATTGTGTAGCAGAAGCTGACCTCAGATATAGATGTTAGAGATTTTAATTCTTGCAAACAGTTGGCAGAGGGGATACTTCAAGGATACTGAACCTGGGCATGTTGATAAATAGGTTGGTTGACCCCAGGACAGGATCTAAGATGTTAATGGCAAGTTTGATTTCATGCCTTCAACATGAAACCTGGTCCCATGGCTACAGTGTGGTTCTGTCCTTGCCTCTCTGACCCACCACTAGACTTCCCCTTCACTGTTCTTCTTCCAAAGGCAGAAGACCTTAGGCTAGCCCTCATCCCTTCATCTCTCAGCCTCAAAAACCTGTTTTGCCTTTATCTCTGAGATGCCTTAGTTGACTGTAGGGAGAGGATCTAGAGGTGAATATGAGATCAAATCCCTTTTCTTTGCCTGGTCTAATCAAGACATCTCACAGCAGTAGAACAGTTAATTTCCATCAACACCAAGGCAAGGTTTAGTTCCCGAGCAATGTAGGGCTAGAAGCCATGAATGGAAAATTCCCAGATTTTCTTTCCACATCCATTTGCAAGTCCCAGATAAACAGTGCAAAAGATGGACTGGCACCTTCATCACATTTATGTTAGTCAGTTGAAACTAATTTCAATGTTTCCAACAATGAAACATTTCTTCTCATTTCCAGAATCACTTAGCTCATTCTCCTGACCTTTCAGGAGCCTTGAAGACCCTTTTATTGTGATGTTCTGCATGTAAATAATCCAGCATGTACCAGCCTATCTATCTCCAGTTTCCCTGGTTTTCATAAACAATTTTGTGCAATAGGTTTACTCAGACTGTTGTTAACTTTGGACCAGCTCTTTGTGCAGCAGCTCTGTGTTGCTTAATCTGTTTATTAAAATATCTGTCAAAAAGACTAAACAGCAAGAGAGAAGAAAGAGCAGATGGCACTAAATTATTTGCGTTAGTCAGGACCAGGGATGGCAGTGAAGAACGTCTGACGGAACTATGTATGTTCAGTTACCACAACAGCAAATGAAACTCCTTATGGAAGACTGAAGGGTAAGCTAAACTGGGAGTAGAGAGAGGGAGAGCATAAACAATGTGCAGAACTGTCAAGTGGCACCAGCCATTCCCTTGAGAAATACTTTGTCACATAAAGGCTAATAAAAATCATTGCTCAGCCTATGGTTGTGTTGACAAGGGAAAAGCAGGAAATTAGCATGCAGGAAAAATGAACTGGCAATGTATATAGAGAACTCAGATATTGCTTCATCTGGAAAAAAGTAAGCAGACCCATCTCTGGCATCTGCAGGAGAAATTAGAAAGCTGCGAAAGAGAAGTTGGTGATGAAAAGAATTAGGGGCTTGGAAATATTCCCATGGAGGGACTGGAGGGATTCTAAAGTCTTTTGGCTTTAGAAAGGAGGTGAATGAGAGAGAGGACAGTGAAGGTTTACAAAATAATGAATGGCCTAGCATGGGCAGGTTGTGAGAACTAGTCTCAAAACTCAGAACAAAGCAACGGAGATACGAAATGGGAAAGGCAATGAGGCTGAAAGCTGAGCAAGACTCAAAAGGTCTGGATGTAAATATCAAAACAAAATATCTGGAACTGTTGCAAAGACTTTGTGGAGCAGACAATAAGCTTCATGTTTCAGGGCTGAAGCTGGCCCATGCTTATTAGCAATCAAGAGGAGACCCCTAAGGGTACAGAAATGATTACTCCACAGACATTTCCATGGTTCATCCCTCCTTGCTTCGGAACATCTGGTGCTGGCAACTGTCCAAAATGGGAGATGGGACTAAGAGAACCCCTCGGGCCAGATACATTTGGTAATTCCTGACTGCCTAAAAAACATTCTAAATTGTAACTTCATTGTTATTCCCTGTGAGCAAACAACTTCTATGCTCTTTTTTACTCACCTCTCCATGTTAGTCCCATGAGATTTTACCAGCCAGATGCTGCATGTGTGTGAATGTGTATTTAAGGAACACTTCATGACTCTACAGTTCCTGTATTACCTCAGGGCTTCTCTTTGGGGACTTTGTATTAACTGGATTGGCTTTTTTCCCTCTAGCCTCCACAAGTTCAGCCTGTGTCAATGAAATCTCAGACTGGACCTCCACTTGGACAACTGTCACAACCACGGCCGCCTCCCCAAGGTACAGTTCTCTGATTCTCATGACAGTGATGACTCTCAGTCCTATCAGTTTGCCTTCTAAATAAAAGGTATCAGAATAAAGGTTTTGCTCATTTTCCAGTTCACTGCCAAGCAGGCAGCAAATTCAGTGTACTATTAAAGCAGATACTCTCATATTCCACAGCAGCTCAGAAAGTGGGATGAAAATTTGATATAGATTCAGTTGACACCACTGTAGGACTTGGCTTAGCAAAACAAGGCCACTTGAACTGGCACTGGAGCAGGATTCTGGGCACAGAGTATATTGTGTTTGCACAAAGCTGTGCACCTACAAATGTTGTGAAGTGATGAGAAGATGCTAGTGTTGTCAGGCTTGGAACAGACATCAATGTTGCAATGCCAGAATCCTTGATCCATCTGTTCAGGAGTTCCCATCTCAGCAAGAGCACACCCCCAGCTTCTCCTGAGAGCAGAAGCAGGTTTGACTTATGTGGCTCGGTCAGAACAACAGGTTTGGCTTATTGTCCTGATGTACACTGAGGGGGTAAAGCACAGGGCTGCCCTGTGGGTAGCCAGATCACATCAACCACTCAATTCACATAACTGATTAGACCCTTATTTTTGGCACCTTCCCTTCCTCCTTCCATTTCAACCTTCTACCAAATTAACACCCTCCTTTAATTATCTTTTCCTCATTGGTCACAGTTTTGCTGCATCCAAAATTTAGCATTTCTGATACCAAACACATCTATGTAATCTTGACATTCCATACTATTACTGATATGAGCTGTTGACCTTGCAGGATACTACTCCCCATCTGTCTCCAGTACTCCCCTTCAATTCTCTGAAAACCTTTTTCTCACATAACTCCTCTGACCACCTATAAAATCCAACCAGACCTCACAACACTACCTGCAGCTTTTGTCAGGTTCTCACAGTATTATCTGTCATGTCCAGCAATTTCTCACATCATGTCCAATTGTTTTCCATATCCTCTTCATTTCTGAGAGTCTGCTACCAAAGCAACTGAAGGCTCCTGGTGATGGTTCTGGAATAGAGGTATGGATAGTCATAGGATAAAATGTCTCACATCAAACTGCTGGGCCGGTGAAGGGACTGCTTGACCCAAACCAGCAGGGTCAGCTTACATTTCCCACAGAGCTGGTTCTCCAGTGACTCTTCCTTCCCCAAGCAGAAAGTGCTCACCAAGGATAAGAAACACCAGATACATGAGGGGCAAGGGAGGTTGAAGTGGCTTCCTTTGGAGAGAGTGGAGGGACTTTTTTAGTGCTGAAGAAGGATAGAGAAATGGACAACTCTAGAAAGGAGGGCATGACACCAATTTTGGGCCTATAAAAGAGGATTTGCCATATTCTTCTCCATGAAGCTACTCTGAAGAGTCTCTCCTGTTAGCAAACCCATCCTTCCATAGAGATGTTCTGTGCCTGTTACTCACCACATGAATTTCCTTATGTTTATGTCTACATGTCCCTTTCAGGTGGACCGCGCCAGCCACAAGGATCTCAGCCTCCACGAACAAATGCACCCCCACAACAGCGGCTGTCTCCTCAAGGACAGCAGCCCCAGAGTCCCCAGTCCACTTCCCCTCAGCAGCAAAGGTCACCTGGATCTCCACAGCAAGTCCGATCAGCAACTGGGTCCTCTCCAGTCCAGGCCTCCAAGGCAGGCGTGTTCCCTCCACAGCAGCCTAGGCCTCCTGCCCAAGGCCGGGCTCCCAGCCAGCCGAGCCCCACAGAAGTGTCCAAGCAGCAAACCACCCCACACCCACACCTGAAGTAAGTGTTCTGAAAAACTGCTAGTGTCTGTAGATATTAGAATAAGGCTGTTCAAAAACTACCCTGAGCTGACATGGAGAACATAACGCATGTTGTCAGGTAGCAGTTCCCAGGGCAAAGGCTCACCCAACTGTGAGTAACTTCAGAGGTTAATGTGTATCCTGTTGTGTTTGACATCACTAAGATTTTACACTCTTCCTCTTGTTCATATGCTCACTGTTAATCGTGTACTCTACTGTGGCCATATCAACACAGCCACTGCCTTCCCAGCAGGGTGTATACTACTTACAGGCTGCAAACAGCACAATATTGGCCAGAAAGCTCAACAGGAATTATTCCTTCACTATTTCCTAAGTGCAGGAGGCACAGATGCGTGTATGTTCTTTTTGCATTTGGTAGCAAAAAGGTAGGGGAGACAGGGAAGTGAAAGTGGTCCTATCCATGTATATAAAATTCCAGATAGTGACTGTATGGGGAAGCAGTTTTCTGGAGCAGAGCACACTGCTGAACTATTGTGGATCTTTGGAAGCAGCTTTTGCTGTCACCCTTTGTGGAGAATATCTAGCTGGCACCATGGCAGGAAAACTGACCAAAAAAAAGTCTGATGCTAACAAGAAGTTAACACAAGCAGATTGGTATGAGCAGGCCAGAACAAAACATAGGCTAGGAATAAGAAGACAATTTCTGAGAAGCAGAGGAGTGATGTTCTAGAACAGGCTTTCAGTGATCATGTTTATGTTATCAAGGCAAACTAAAAGAGGTGTACTTAAGGATCAAAATGCTGGTGCTAATGATGCAATCACCACACTATACATATTTCAGATACTTTTTCCAGTCAGGTTTTGTGCTGGATACCTATTACTGATGAGAAGAAACTAAGCATGGTAGCAGAGAAAACTGGGACAATTACTTCAAAAGTACATTCCTGATCTGAACATGACCGCTAGCAGATACACAGCCAGAAGGAGCAGTGTGGTCAACTCCAAGACCTGCATTAGAGAGTTGATAGTCAGTGCAGACAGGCTGGGAAGGGCAGGAAACAGCACACATTGCAGGGGATCTGGATACCAACTTACCCAGCCTCTGGTGCTCTCACAGCTGAAAGGCCAAGACCATCATTCTTGGTAAGGCTGATGAGGGACAAGTTACCCCTAATATTAATCCATCCTTCTGTATTAGTAGTGAAATTACAAGGATTTCTCACAACAGCTTCACCAAATGGCAATTCTGTACTTCTAGTCAGATGCTTTCATCAACACTTACCAGTTTGGACTGAGCCATTTGCCCATGCCTCATTCTGTCCCACCTCCCCCATTCCTGGATGTCTTAGCACATGGATACTTTCCGTGCCAACCTCTTTTATCCTTGCATTTGTCTGTGTGATGAAACACAAAGCATGAGTAACCAGCTTTGAATTCTCACCTTCTCCTGCTGAGACTGAACTCTGTTTTCCCTTTCAGCAAATCACAATCCCTGACGAACAGCTTCAGTGTATCTGAGTCATCTCAGCGAGGAAATGCCACTGAAGATGAAGCAAAAGCTGAGACCATCCGCAACCTGAGGAAATCATTTGCTAGCCTGTTTTCTGATTAACAGTCCTGCAGCTGGATTTGTGCTTTTGTCAGCCCTCACTCTACATTATGTCATACCTGATGTCATCCTGGAATACACTCAATGAACCCAGAGATTTACAACTAACACCTGGGTAAAGGGAATTTAGAAAACTATAGTTGTTTTAATACAAAGAAAATATTCGAATAATGGTCTGAAAAGTGACTGTATAAAAGTGTCACTATTTCATTGGGTTTTGTGCATAATCAGAATCACATCTGTTCAAATGACTGAGTTGTAAAGCAAATTTTACTCTTGCTAACCCCTGTGGAGTCAACACAGTTATGACACTGCAAACTGGGTTTTATTTTGATTTGTATATAGTCAATACAATTGTTAACTTCCAATTACTGAATTGTTGTTAAGGTCAAGCTAAAAAAAAATTAGGCTTCTTTCAGAAACACACGTGCAGAGTCAAGAATAAGTATCCATTGACTGACAAAGTGAGCATGTTTGAGCATCCAGTGAACTGTGAAATTTCATTATACCAACTTCATAAAAGGTCACTTTTCAGAGCAAAACTATGTTCAAGATAAATACAGTACGAGACATCAGTAAGCACCAAAGATCACACAAGCAGGTCAGCCAGATGGACTGCTGCTTTGTTCCAGATCACACTGCTCATAGCAGATAAAACATCTCTGTTTCATGCCTGGCATTTATGTCCCCTGTGTGTGATTCCCAAGGTCTGAGAGAAAAATGTCATGTTCTAACCCTGTAGCCTTAGTTCAAAAATAACCTAAGAAATGGGTCTTCCACACAAAAAACAATTTCTTCCCCAGCCCCTGAAAACACCCAAGTTCACATTCACAGTTCACACAAATTCCAGACAAAATCCAGCTAAACTCCCTGTGCTTTGGTGACTTGGTCACATCTGGCTGTGTATGTCCCTCAGGAACATGCTTAATTAATAGCAGAGCTGATGAAGTGCACATAGTTGTGTGCTGAGTGTTCCATAATACTGAATGGACAGAGAGATGGAGTGAAATCCTGTCTCCCGCCTTGAATTCCCACTGACTTTGCTGGGATGAATGCAAAATGAACACAAGGTGACAAACTTGCAACAGAACTGGAAAATTATACTTCACAGATAAGATGACCTGGGTCCTTCCTGACACACCAAGCCACAGGAGGGCAAATATGGGATTGTCCCAAGCAGGTAACAATCAGTATTAGTTCTCCTTGACCACTCCCAAGAATTATTCTTCCAGAGAAGACAGAGAGAGATCTTTGCTGGTGTGCTCTCCCTCTAAGCCTGCAACACTGAACAAAGCTGTGTCTGTGCACACACAGTGGAGCTGGGACATGACAAACCCCACAAAAGCTGTGTTCATGATTGAAAAAGCTCACCCTGGGTAAATCCATGTATTTATACCAGCTGAGAGCCTACCCCTTACACTCTGGGAGGTCTGTTTGGAACACACCTAATGCAGGTACCAGTCCTCATCCCACCTCCTCAACATGCAGTTTTGAGGCTAGACTTGGCTTTGTACTTCCCTTGGGAACTTCATCGTGATGATACTTAGGAATGCCCAGGTAGGTCAGTAAGTTAAAAAATATTTGAGCCAATGGCCCAGATCTTTGCTGTCCCTTAAACAAGGAGATCCCCAAAGCAGCAAAAGCAACAGCTGCATTTGCCATCTTGGATCTTATGATTCACTGGTGGGAATAAAGCCAAACAAGGAAATCCTTCCTGCATAGCACCTGTAATGAACATCTAAACCCAATGAAGTCATCTGGACCTTGTATGACCCACCCCTGAGCAGGCCTTTGCACATATAATGGCAAGTAACAGCATAGCTTTTCCAGATTGGAAGTTTCTCAAGAGACTCATTGGGATCAATGATTTATACCTCAAGTTCAGTATTACAGAACCACCTTATTCTCTGATGGTTTGTCTTCTGTTTTGTTTTGTTTTCCTCAGTTCTGTGCTGTCCTTCAGAGTTTGATAAGCAGTTTACAATGTAGCATCATAAATATATGTCATCATCTGAGAAAAAAAAACCCAGTCCCTGCTGTTCTACAGTCTCCAGGAGCAATAAAAGAGTGAGAAATGGCCTTAAGCAAGCAGTGTCCCACTGGCAAGAGGAGATTAACAGGCTTCACTATATGGAAAAGAGGTAAAACAATCCTGGCAGGAGAGTATTTCCTTCTGTAACACATCCCTCAGCATGGTTTATGCCTTTCCCTACTAAATGGTCACCAGAGATGCAGAGACAGAAATGAAAGTTTACTGCAAGAATCCTCAATTGCTTTATCCACTGAAACTCCATGATTCCCTCACCAACACAACATAAACAAAAAAGGAATGGTGACTAGTACAGCATGGCCCCATAAATCGACAGGAGTTCATCGCTGAAAGTGCAACAGCTGGATCATTTGCTGAGGCTGCATTTGAACACAGCAGGGCTGTCCTCTGACAGACCACAGGAACAGGACAGCACTGTCAGCTTTCATACCCAGCAGTGACTCAATCTCTTAATTTGCCTACACTTCCCAGCTGTCACCTTTCAAGGCACAAGCAAACAGAATTGCATTTCACCACCTGGCTTCAAGTTGCAACATCAAGTACAAACAACAGGCATTTCAGCTTAATTTAGTTAGTCCATAGCTCCTGAAAAAGCACCTTCAGTTGTATTCACAGAAATGCTTTAAACCACTGAGTTGATTTCCAAAGTTGGAATGATGAAAATCTGTTGTGTCCTGTAACTATCCCAACAGTGCACTTCCAGTCTACAGCCATGATGTTCACATAGTAGATGTGGCTAGCAGGAGATTCACAAATGCATCATTCCCATCTTCAAGTTATTGCCTTTGATGCTGGTTTTCTACTCCAAAATCCCCACACTCTAGAAAAAGAGGGGTATTTTCCTTCTATGTGAATGGGAAACTAAGGTATACCCAAGAGGCATTTAGGTACCTAAATATAACAGCAGGGGCAGTAAGAAAACAACAGAAAAAACTGCTGAAGCTACAGTGAAGAGAAGCTACATTTAAATCACAGGGCACACAAGCCCCACAGCACACCTTGGGATCTTTCTCACACAGATGTGAAAACTGAGCACCTGGTCAAAGCTTCTGTTGTCCTATCTGCTTCTGTCTTCTTCACGTGGAAGTCAGGAAACATGAGTAGGTTTGTGTTTGGGTCCAGCCCAAGAAGTAGTTGGGAAACAGCTATGACAGCCAACCATATCCCCCACCTAGAAAATTCATTTATATTTTGCTGTTTAGCTACAAACTGAAGATCACCTTGACTTTCTTGTGATAGCCAGGTGTGGTATTTCAAGAGGAATGGAACACACATTCCCAAACAAGCTAAGGTCCAGAACACCAGTCCTACTTGTAATCGCAGTGGTATTTTAGTCTTCCGCTAATCACAAGCAGGTATGTAGACCTTACACCTTGTGCATGGCTCAGTTGCTTCATCTGGTTGGCTTGAAGTTTCATTACTAAGATAAAACAATACACAGAAAACCAAAGGATAATAGTTTCTTACTTCCAAATGACTCAGTAGCAACCTTTACAGTGCTAGATACTGATGAATAGTACAGGTAAGGAATGCTCATCTTAAGGCATTTCATCTTTTGTGATTTCTCTTTTATCATTTGCAACAGCAATGACACACACATTTGCCTTAGTAGCTGGCAAATAAACAACGCAAGCAGCTAGCTTTCAAGTATTTCCTCTGTTTTGTCTTCTAATTTTATACTGTTGGTACTGAGACACTCACTTTATACCCTGTTTTATGAATAACAGGAACTCCTCTTTAAGGAACTTTACAGCTCCAGCCAAGTCAGGTCTCCTAATCTTTGGCTCACAACACCTCTACTAGAATGTGAGGGACAACAGAAAAAGGGAAGGAATATCTTCAGGTCACTTAGTGGGGTACGTGTAAAAGGGCTGAGTTCATTATTTCAAAAACAAACATTTCAACGACAAAATCCAGGATAAACTGAACCTCTGGCATCAGCCGGGCACAAGTACAACTTCATGGTTGTCTTCATGGCAAAGAGGGCCCAATTTCAGAGCAGCACATGACCTGCCAGCAGGGCAAACCATATGACTGTCATCAAGGCATTGGCAATGCAAGTACCACTGGCACCACAAAATTAACTTCTCACATGCATTATGTGATCACTGTTCCCAGAAATAGCTTGGGAAAAAAGGAAAAGGGTAAGTTATGAATTATTTTATCAGTTGAAGCTCTGTAACCTTATCTGAGTATTATTTATCCATTGCTGAAGCACTCATCACAAGGACAAAATGGCGCAAGACCAATACAGCGTAGACTTCCCTTTGCTATTTATAGTCAGTTGAATATAAAAAATAGTCAGGAATATAAAGAATTTCTTCAAACTCTAAGAGATCTGACTATAGATTTCACTGGTGAAAATGCTTTTGGAACAAGGCAATTCAACCACTGATGTCAAACAGCAAATGTTAAAAGTTAAGTTAAAAAAAAAGTTAGGTTAAAAGTTTTGGTAATGAAGGAAAACTATCTCTGTGAATTAGAAAAGGAAGAAAGAAGCAATACAACTTTTGACAGCAAAATAAAGTATTATATTTTACTTCCACTGGCAAAACTCCCTAACCTTACTGAAGTCAGCTGATTTTATACAAAACAAGATGAACCACTGAAATCTCACCTGAAAAAGCACGTAAGTATTACTGATTAAATTGCTTGTATTTAACAGGAAATATCATTCCATTTCCACAGCTGGAATTTCCAAAACGTTTTAGAAAATAATATCAGTTGTCACATTTGTTAGTACCATTCACATTTATAGAAACACTGAGATCAATCATCTTAAAAAATACATAAGAAATGAAAAGTTCTAGCAAAGTTTAGTCATTCCAGTCTTCCTTTATTTGAGCTCCAACATCACCTTGCAGGTCTTACCAGGAAACTTTAACAGTGGTCTTGTTAGCTGCTCATTAGTTAATAAGACAACACTTGAAAGGTGCTCATAACATGCTATGACACATTTCCTTTTGGCAAGATATCATCTGATACTTAACTAATGGAATTAAATGGAATTAACTGAAGGCAGAATTGATTCTGCTTCTCATGTTGTTGTGATCCCATTTCCACTGCAACCAGGTCAGCCTATTTAATTCTTTAAGTACATCAGATAGAGAGAAAAGATGCATTTTCGCACCACTTTCAGTTCAAATACAGTAAATGCAGTCACATACTACAGATCCTTATTTGCAAAGTCAAGGAAAAAGTCAAAAGTTTTGCTGCTGATTCTTTGTAAAATTGCTCTGCTTCTGCTTAGACTTCTGAGTTGCACTGTAGCATGACTTTACTCAATTGTTTGTAAAATGAATTACTTTGTGTTCTAATATTTCCATTGTAAAGAAAATCCCTTTGCTGTATTCTTTGTGCATTAAATAACAATACAAAAACACTTTTTACCTAATAAAATATTAAAGGAAAAAGGAAAAAACACCTTTAAAAAATTCCATGAATACACATCTACCATAACAGTGGCAGTATCCTGTTCTATGTGGTAACTTTTTTATTAATAAAGATTATTAATTAGCCAGGTAAACTTTAAACAAAACCTTTCATCCTGGCAATTCAGTAAAACTCTCCAAATAAGACAGACAACTAGAGGGTTCGTATTTAAAGTGCTCTTTATCTGATGCAGTATTTGGCTGGTATTCTGGTCTCTAAGTAGCACTTCACAGACGATTAAGGGCAAGGAGGAGGGGCAGCAGAACAAATTGCTCTAAGTCGTAGCTCTTTGAGGAACAGACCTTAAGCGCCAGGTGGTACAGCACTACCCGAGCACAAAACAAACCCAGCCTCTGCGGTTGGGACATCACCATGCAGGCATGTTCTTGACACAATCTGAAGGCAGATGTTAGTGCCTGGAATTTGCAATCTCCTGCAGTTAGAAAGCAAGCTCAGCAACTACAAAACTCCCTGCAAGAAAAAGCAGCAATCAAATGAATGCACGGCGAATGTCCATGGGGCGGCCCCGGCTGGGTCGAGGTGGAAACCTGTCACTGGGACCAACTCGTCCTGGAAGCGTAGGGTTTGCTCCGGGCAGGGAGCCAATTGGGTCAAAATGTGGTCTGAATGGAGGAAACTGACCCGGTGCTTCTCCCTGGCCAGGAATGAGTGAGTTAATTGGGTCTCCAACGTAAGGAAGTGCTGGTCTCTCATCATATTCTCCCCCAATGATCATTGGGGGATAGATTGGATTTGGTGGGAATGGGTTGGGTGGAAAAGGATTAGGATAGAATGTGTTGGGATGAAAGGGGATTGGATGAGGTATAGGGGGCAGAAGCATCATGTGCCTCCATCTCAGGGCCTCCTTCTTCTGTTTCAACTTTTTCTTGTATAGCTGCAGACAGAAAAAAAAGCATTTTAAAGCTCTCTAAGTGCTCCAGCTTCAGCAACTGCATTCAGTTTTACAGCACTTCTCAAAAAAACGCTCCTCCCCAGTCTGAGAACCCAGAGCAGCAATTCCCCTGCCTGCCAAAGACCAGGCACAGCACCCTTGGAAGATCTCTAACCCCCACGCTGAGCATGCACCATGCTTCTTTCCACTAATCTGACCAACATGCATACACAGAACACCACACTTTTAAGCTAAACTTTAACTCAAAGTTACTGCCTCCCAAAGTCTATACTTAATTCTCAAACTAAGACTGACCTCAGAGAGATTATGTAAAAAAGCCACTTACTTCTTTCCAGTCTGTGTCACGAGGCCTTGCAATGGGATCTACAAAGAGAAGCAAAGAATTAAGAAAAGCAACAGATCTTGTGCCACAGATACCTGCAGTTTATCACAATTCAAACAATAATCAAGATACAAAAAACACTTGTGGTCAATACATCTTTTTCTAAAGATAATGGATCTTAAAAAATATAAAGCTCCAGGTCTATTTGATAGGTAATGAACTTGCACACCCCTTCCATGTAAACATTATCTGCAAACGTTACCAAATGGAGAAATCCCAAAACCATTGTCTTTGCCTTTGCCTTTTGACAGCACTTCCCTTGATTACCTTTGTTTCTTTCCTCTCTTGTGAGAAATTAAAGCAGGAATATATCTTCCCTCCACTTCCTAATATCTGCAGTAGCCAATACACTAATGTAGCAAAGGAAATAGATGAAAACAAGGAAAGCCTGCACTACACAATGGGAAGAACCATGTGGAGCACCAGTGGTGGCTCAGAAGATTGCCAACCATTTTCCTTGGCAGAAAACTCTGCATCCACCTAAATTACACCTGACCAACTGTACTGACTAGTACCATAAACAACTGCATTCACACACAGTGTTTCAATATCATTATTGGTTGCCTGAGGAGACTCTCATCAAAACCTGTCAGAACTAATCCCTCTGTTAACATGAGAATGTAAATAGAAAAGGATGTGCCTCGGCATTACCTCGGAAATCCCGCAGATACATAAACCTCCAGAGAAGCTGGTCATTGGAAGCTGTGTAGAGATCACGGCAAACAGCAGAGAGAGAGATGAGGGAACGGACATCCAGAAGTCTGAAAATCCGAAGCTTGAGCTCAAGAGGAAGGACCACTAACCCAAACACATCTGGCAAGTTCAAAGCTACAGGAAAGAGAAAGTTAGTTCAGAAAAAAATAGAGCAATCTCAACATCACTTAGGTAGTGCTTCTATCTCTAAAGACCTTACAAGAAAGAACATTATAATCTTTCCCTTACATCCTCTCCCTTTGATGCCTGAGTTACACCACTTTTCTGAGCAACTACTCTGATGTGACTCCTTGCAAAACAGTTCTCTTGCAACTCTAACTGCACTTACGAGGTGCACAAAATAGGGCAAATGACATTTTATACTGAGCACTATGCCTAAGAAACTTTCCACACACTAAAATATGCTTATAGGCTATAGAGCTAAGAAACAAGTAAAGAAAAAAAAGACCTGTCCAATTTCATGAGCCTGCAAAAAATACAAATACAGAGCACATGCTTCACCTAAAATCTTCACACACTGAGTCTAGAGGGAATTCCATGGTCTTCAGAACACAAAGCTGAGACTTTTTATGGCAGTAACTATGCAGAGAAAGCCTGGCTTCCTACTGCTTCACAAACACCAGCCCGGGTTACTTCCTACCATCCTTTCCAAGCCCCCAAAGACCAGTTCCTAACAAGATCATTCCTGAGGTCAGACTTCCAAATATGATGCTAAATAATTTTTTCTGTTTTGACAAAGAAATAGATCAGAACTACTGCTACAAAATTATCATGGTAGGATTTTCTCATCATTATGCATGGAAAACAGACACTCCATTTCCATCTCTGAAATGAGACTAGAGCAATCAAAAATTAAAACCATTATCATTTCATTAAAAACATTATCATTTTCTGAGTTACAAAGATTAATATGATTTCTTTGGCATGTATATTTTACTTTATGCTTACTGTTTATATGCCTATCGCTGAACAGCTGTTTCTAACACTCTTCCTTCAAGGCTTTAGATTGACTCCTTTCCTTCCATCCTCAAAAATTAAGTACCATCTCTAATTGTAAATATTTTCTCTCACCTTGTCGGGCAGCAGCCAGGAGAGAGTAAACCAGCTGGTCTTTAAAGAGACGGGATAATTTTTGAAGGTCTTTGTAAACACCTGCAACCTTCTCTATCAAAGAAGAAAGGGGAAAAGCTTAACTTCAAGAGGTTATAATGCAAAAATTATATCAAAATTACAGTTTTCTTATTAGCACACTTTAATCTGCTTGTGATCTTGATGTAAGCAGCTCTGCAGCTAGAGTGTAATTATCCTGCAACAAGTCAGTCATTGATAAATTAGAAACCAGTTCCATGATTGGGCTAAGCTTTCCCTTTGGCCTTAAAAGGCACAGTTAAGGGAAAGACTTGAGTTCTCTGGAAACAAACTGACTCTCAAGCTGTCAGAGAGTTTAACTTTGTTAAATTTCAAAGCTCCTGCCTAACATACATCTATGTTCTAAAAGCCTACAACCTTCATTTCTTTGACAGAAGTATTCTTCCATTCTGTTCTCTGAAGAAAGAGGAGCAAGAAGACTTTACTGTTATACTGGACACATTTCAGCACTCAGTTCTTCTACAACCTTTCAATTAGACTTGTACATCTGGGACTACACAGAACACAGGAAATTGAGTCAGCCTGGACTACCAATAAAGCAACTCATATCCTTCAGAGAATATCAGGATGGTCAGGTCTGTGCTCACAAGGATCTACATGGATCTGCCCTTCTCTCCTCCCTTGTCTTAGTTTTCCCTCTAATTTTGGCACTCTGGAGAAACCTATGTGGTCAGCACATGTTTTCTGACAAAAAGAATTTAACAACTACAGTGCCACAGCAAGAGTGTACCAGCCTCTGAAGTCCTGAGCTGCCAGGCAGAAAGGGGATATCACCCAGCACTGCCCCAGAGATTCACACATATGCCTAGAACCTCATAAATAACAGGTATATGAGCCAAAGGATAAACTGAGATTTGCAAGGTTCTTTCCTTATATTGTTAATCCAAGAAATACAATTTGTGCTAACAACAAAGTGTGAGTAAATGGCTACACCCTGAACTCCTTTTACCACTAACCTAAATGGTAACCACATTTTTATTCTTTTTTGCTGTTCTGTACTTATTTGGTGCTCTACTAAAGCATATTCTTACCCACTGTGCCCCTTCTTTACTTTTCAGTTTACTACTATGAGATCATAGTTCAGGCATACCTGGGTCCTGAAAGCAAACAAAGGATGATGGCAATAGCTGGATTCTCTTAACACTTTTAATCTCTTCATTGATTTTCAATGTTGCTACAAATATAAGAAAGAAAGACATTTCAAAATTTAAAACACAGAGAGACAACATAAGACCACTTCATTACTGGCGTAATACATAGTCTGGAAGTTTTAAGTCTTGCAAAAAAAACATAAAAGAAGCCAAAACATTGTAGCTGAAGCAAATCTACTTCCTGCATCTCTGGCAACATGTACCAAAGTTCCTATGAAATGAGACAACGAACATATTTCTACAATATTGCAATGAAAAGGCCAGCTGAATCTCCTAAGGATTAATCTGTTACAACAAGAGGGAAATAAACAGTTAACAGAGTGAATGGACATGCCAAGAGTATTCAGCATCAGGAAGTGGCACCTCCTGCACCTCAGCAACCCAAGTAATAAAGATGCAGTTCAAAACACACAAAAGCACACTTAAGTTTTCTCTTCCTAAACAATGGTGATACTTAGGAATGTGCATCCAGGATGAAGACTTGACTGACTTACCATTAATAGCAATAAGATCTCCCAGAGGCACACAAGTCAAACCAGCAGAACCTTCTCCACAAAGGGGATGTGTGTACTGCAGCTTATAAACACCATTCCCTCTCCATTTCTCTGGCATAGAGACTACCTTGGCTTCTATTCCCTACAAACACAAAGAGATAACAAACACACTGTCATACTTCTGCAATGTACCAATGCTGAGGGGTGAGAAAAGGATTAGAAATTCGGAAATGGCAGAATGATGCTTGCAATTCAACTCTTGGGTCAGTCCTAATGACACAGTGATTATGAATAGGTATGATTATACACATTTTCCCCAAAACTAAGAGCAAATCTAAGTGAAGTTCAGTAATTCTTGTCCTGATAGGAACAAACATACAGTGAGCACTCACACCTATTTCTCCTATTTCTTTGCGACACATCCTTCATTCTGTCATCCATTCCAGCATTCTGAAAACTCCTGCACATAATTAATTTTCTGCACAAAATAAAACGGTTTGCACCTTTTCTGCTTACAGTACTGAGAGGTACTTACAGTATCTAAGAGGGCTTTAAGAATCATAATTTGAAGTTAGAAAACCTGAGTCAACTAACAGGTTTGCTGTCAATTTCATAATGAAAAGGCTCAGATGAAATATCAGAGATGTTGATACAGATACAATGTATCAGAAGCAAGTAAAAGTAGATTCTTTCTTTCCTCTTAAATCTGCAAGCCAACCATCTTCCTTACCTCCAAATCTGCTCACTGCTATAAACAAACCTATTCCCAGTGGTAAACGTATTCTTTACCTAGTATTTCAAATTTTGGGGATGCAATGAAGTTAACAGATTTATTAAATTGGCATTGGTCAACCAGACACCCACATGTGCCTAGTCAGCATCACTGCAATAAAAAAGATGACAATTTAAACACCTGCCTGAGACCAAGTCTTTTCCTCCATGATCAGTCATGTATTAATAAACATAAAATGTAAAGGGAAAAAGTGAACCCATACATTGTACAGATGTACTGCCATAGGTGCTCAAGTATGATACCTCTATAGATGAGTAAAACCAAAGCCAAACTTGACACTTAGTTGAATATGGAATTAGAGACAGTTTTTTGGCAGACCTAGGCCTCATTAAGCACCACTTGACAGGATATCATTGAGATGACACTGACACTTAAGGCAGTATTTTGGAGAAGTGCTACAACCTAAGCACATCTGCACATGCTCCATAGTATAAAGCAGAAGCGGGAGGTTCAGCTGAGTCCCAGTCAGGCTGAGGACCAAAAGAAACACAGGGACAGGCCTCTTCTTCCACACCTAAAAGCTGCTCCAGTCTTTAGCCTGAAGCCTTTCTGTTTAGGGAAATTAGAGAAGCTGATCCTTCAGGAGCCCCTGCAGCCAACTGACATATACAAAGGCAGAAGCAGACCCTCAGATGCATCTTGTATATTCCACAGCTTTCCCACAATGACCCAGAAGTTTCTGTTTGGTGCTGCACCTACCTACCTGAGGTACATAGCCTGTCTCCATCATGAGAAGATGAAGCAGAACGATCAAGGCATCAGTGGCAGTGGTACACTCAGCAGAAAGATAGAGCATCTCTAAGGAATGGGGTATTTCACCATCAGCAGCTTCACTGCACAGCATGGGTTCGGAGGGATAGGAACCTGTACCTTCTTCAAGGTCAGCATCCTCTGGAACTAATCCAGAAGGGAATTCTAGGCTGGATCCTGCCTTCAGAGGAAAGCAAAACATACTTTTGTTCAGAAAATTACACCTCTATATACATCAACATTATACATCTGCTTATTCCAGCCTGATTTCACATACAAGTTGTACAAATTCATTACACCTCCATTTTCCAGCATTCCAGGTGGGGACTGGGATTATATATGTAGCTTTTGGATTTTTTAATCTGTATAATGCAAACCCTTCATGAAAGGGTCCGTCATTTTATTGCATATACTAACTGAAGACAAAGTGATAGTAATATATTAAACCTTCATCAGAACTTTTGAAACATACACAGGAGTAATTTAAACACTAGAATATCACCATATATTTGAACTTAGCCAATTTGCATGGCAAGTAAACAAAATAGTAACTTGGGCTGCCAACAAACACAATAAGCCTAAAGAGCAGAGAGGAAAATAAAATCAATCAATGGAGTGCACCTGCTGCCACCTGAGGAAGACTGTGGCTTCACTGTAGCTTCCTTTCTTCTAAATCATGGCACATTATTAATTAACTGACAAAACTACACACAGATACATTATTTAAAAAAAAGTAGGCTGAAAACTGTAAGCAGATTTACCTAACGTAAGGGTCAGGAAAGGCGGGAAAAAAAAGAGTCTGACACTGCCTGTTGCATCTTTTCCTATCTAGAATCAGGTCCTCAAAAAGACAGCATTGAGGCAGGCAAGAAACATAATCTTTATTTCCTTAAGTACATGTTCCAGCAAAACCATTTACTCCTGTAAACCTGAAACACTCTGGGCTCTCTGAACTAGCTTCTGTGCCACAGCAATACACAATGAATAGAGACAAATTTCCATTCAAATAACTGAGCAAGTATTAGATAAGTATAAGGAGCCAAATATTCTCAAGAAATTCACTCCTATATAGTACAGCAACTAACACAACAGGATATCTTCTTTTTTGTCTCTTTTGTGCTGGACAGGAAAAGTCTCATGTACTTACCCTTTCATCACTCTCTTGAACTTCCACCTGAGCCTTCTCATTGTTAGATTGCTCATTCTGCCCTTCTTCTTTTGGACTGCTGGCCTGACTTTTGTTGGGGGTCAAGGTGGACGGCTCATGACCATTCTGAAGTGAGGGAGGAGAAGAAGGAGGAGGTAGGCTGGGTTGTCCATCCGGCTCTTCCAATAACAAGCATATCAAATCACCAGAAACAATCCCATATGAAGCTAAGGTCTTCTGATCCTCTGTGAGAGCATCTTTTCTGTTCAATGTTATTGAAAACGTGGTATCAGGACTGCAAAATAATTTTAAAAAAACAGTAAGGAAACATGGTTGGCTGCACCTGGATAGCCACACTTGACATGGCAGTTGGTGCTATGGTGTAGTTGACCTGGTGGTGATTGGTCAAAAATTGGACTTGATGATCTTGTCCAACCTTAATGATTCTATGATTCTACAATTAGAAATGCATAATGCATATTACAATAGTATTGTGCCATGGGGCTTAATCCATTATTAATTACCCACATATTAAAGAAATAGTGGGAAAAAAAATTATATGAAATTATTTTCTCCATGTTTCTCACCAAGTATATTTTAAGTTGCTGTAGCTGCTTGGTAAATAAAACTTCATTTACAGAAATTGCTCATAAAATAGTTATGAAGGAAAGACACAAGTGCCCTTTAAAATAGAAGATATCACAGCTAGAAAAAGAAGATCTAAATAAACTACTGCCTCAGATTATTTAAAAATAAATAGTGTTGAAAACTCAACCAGCTTCTTTCTCATCAAGCTAAACATTCATTTCAATGATCAGCAGGTGTCCTATAGAATGCTAGCTGCAAATGAGGGTAAGAAGAAAAGAGGTTTCAGGCCAAAAAAAACCCAGAAATGAAACTAGTTAGCAGGGAAGCAGCTACCCAGTAGCAGCTATAAAATACACTCACTGCGGCAAGACAAGCAGTAACTTCAGATTTCTCCTGCCCACACTGCTGTGTGAATCACCAGCGAAACACCAGCACGTCGGACCTAATTAAAGGTTTGTGACACAAACCCTTCAGCCAACATCAGAAAACGCTCCCCTTTCATAGGTGATTCATTTTCCTACGGAGGATGCCGTGAGTTCTTCACAGATAAAATGTTTATGAAACTTAAACCGAGATTCTCCAGGAAGCCTGAGAGAAGTGTAAAACTGAGACCCTACAGCATTTTGTAACTTAAGGGTCGCGCAGAAATCTCGATCAGCTCTGACTATGCTGCAACCCGCATTTCGCAGCTGAGCGCTCCCGAAGTTTTGCTTTCCCGCTCCGCAGTGCCCAGCCGGGAAGCAGCCCGCGTCCCAGGCCCTACAGGAGCCCGGGCAGCCGGTCCCGTGGGCCGGGTAAAGCGGCCAGGCCAGGCGATGTCAATCCCCGGGAAGCGCTCCGGGCCCGGGCGGTGACGCCGCAGCAGTGCCGCGCCCGCCCCGCAGGGGGCAGCACGGCAGCCCCGAAGCCTGGGGCAGATCCCTCCCCCCGCATGGCGTGGTACGGCCCCGCCGGCCCGGGCCGCGCGCGGTCGGCATCGCCTCGCCTCCCCTCCCCAGCACCCCTCGCGATGGTTCGCTCCGCTCGCTACCTGTACCCCCAGGCGGGCAGCAGGGCCAGGCGTAGCTGCGCGCGCAGCTCCCCCAGCGTTGGCTCCGCCCCCTGCACCTCCAGGGCCGCCGTCCGCTTCTGCAGCCGTACGCGGAGCTTCATGGCGGCGGCAGCGGGACCGGGGGAGGTCTCCGTTCCCACCTCGCGCCCCGAGCGGGCCCCGCCGAGGATCGACGGCGGGGAAGGTGGCGGCGGGGCGCGGGCGCAAAGGCTGCCGGGCCGGGCCGTTGTTTTGGTTGTCACGGCACCACCTCAGCCCGGCCCCGCCTCCGGGGCTCGCGGCACGCCCCTGATCGCTGTCTCTGCGTGCCGCGCTGTGGCCCGGCCACCATCGATGATTGGGCGATCGGCTGTGCGTGGGGAGGAGTCGCCGCCGCGCGCTCCCCCACAGGCGGGGCGGGAGCCGCCATTGCTGCGGGTGTGGCGCCGCTGTTGCTCTGGCGTTTCTCAATTGCTTCATTCCTCCTCTGTTTCTTACGCTGACATGGATAAGCCACTGGCGGGAGTGATTCCTGCGCCCGGGCTGCCTGACGCCACGTGGCGAGGGTGGTAGAGCCGCTGCCCTCCTCCTTCTCAGTGGCCCAGGTGGTGTTCTGTAGGCAAAACTGCCAGAGAAAGCCTGGCTGGGTGTTAAACTGTTGGCGAGGGTGGAAATGCGCAGAGGGGAAGGCTGAAGGAGGATGTTGCCCCCGAGAGTGGTTAGTTTTATGAAGGAACCCAATTTTTCTAGACCAGATTGCTGAGTTGTCACCTCAGAGGTAGTGCTACAACAGCTGTGAGCAAATAATCTCGACCGAAGTATGAAGTGGTACAAACTGAAGTTTCCTGGCTTTACTTCCCTTTACCTGTCATACTCGGAAAAAAAGCGCTTCCCCGCTTCTTTTATCTGGAAACGCACATTTGGCAGGAGTATAATGTTGACTGGGGGATAACGTAACAGCCAAATTTTTTTCAAGTTTTCACTTAGTTTAATGAAATCCATAGAATTTTCAAAAGCAGTAAATTCAGAGGTAACTTAGAACAATGGATATTCTCAGATATCTTGGTTTTCCTTCTAACAATAAAACTTGACTTGCATCACATTTTTCCATACAAAGAATAACACAGGAAAACTGGGGTACTTTCTGGGAATGTAATACTAAAATAATAAGTGAAATGACAAGACCTAGCTTACACAGCTACTGTCAAGTACAACTGCTTATTTGGGCCCTATTCACATTGTTTAACCCTGTACAAACAGCCCTGCTGTCTTCTTTCAGCACCTAGGGGCCTAACAGGAAAAAGGGGACTTGAAACTTTAAAAAACTATTCTGGGCTGCAGGTGAAATTTCCTTAATGCATCTGAACATGGCCATGCAAACCATCCAATTCTTTTTAGAGCTGGCTGTCAGAGACATCTCAAACTGTTATCCCTGTCACAGCCACCTCCTGTTACCCCACTGGCTCTATGGCATCTTAGTTCGTGCTCTTTTGGAAGAGTGGAGGAGGCTTCTCTAGTATGAGGAATGTCCATGGTTGCAGATGTGGTGCCCACAGCTAACAATATCTTGCACAAGCTGAGGCAGTTGTGTGACATGAAGTGGTTCAGTTTCTCAAGAACTGAATATAGTCATTATTAGGTAACCAGCTACACCAGTTACAAGTGAGCATTTTTGCTGCCATTCTGTGAATTTTTCCTTTGAACTTTGAGTCATGCTGTAATGTAAGGCTTAGACATGTTTTCCACCCAGTGTAAGGTTTGGACGTATTTTCCACACAGCAGAAAGAGCTAGGAAACAATTGGGATGAAAGGCTAAAACATTTTCCTCAGCTTTCAAGTTTGGCAAATTTCAAATGACTCAACACCGTTATTTTTTCCTTCATGCATCATTTTACAAAAAAGGGCTGTTATTTGATGAGTTACAGGTTTTCTCCACCATTTTAATTTTGTCTCAGTCTGCAGGCAGGAGACATTCAATGGCCATATCTGAAGTTGACCTCTGGCTGGGAAGGGCACTTGTCAAAATACTATAGGAAATATGTGTGCTTGGAGGCTGTAAAAAATGGTTGTGTACAGAGGAATTTTGACTTTCAGTGTAGTTGACTCTTATTAGAAAGACTGAATTATTTTTAAGTCTCATTCATTAAGTTCCTCCTCTGTATGGTGACAAAAAAAAAGTGTTTGTCAGTATGATTATTGAAGACAATGATTATTGAAGACAATGTGGTTTCTCTACTCAAAGTACTTTAAATGAAGATGTTTCTTTACCTCATGGTCACTGTGAAACACAAGCAATAGAACCTGTTTCACCAAGGCTATAAAAGCCTACTGATAGCCCTAGTGGGTGCTCTTGAGTAATTTGAAATTTAAAGCTGTAGTCCTGTTGACCAAGTCCCATGGCAGAGGAGACCATTAAAATGTAAAGGTCTCTGGTTCAGTTACATATCTCATGGAAATTTTTTTCCTGAAAGATGAGTGTGGTAATAAAGCTGTGAGCCAGTGAACCTTTCCTGTTATTTCTCTTCATGTATTTGCCACTACAAATAATGTCTTTTATAATATGTATAAATAAATATATGTGTGTATATATTAACTTGTGATGCTCATGTTTTGAATGACGAGTCACAGCGAAAGATGTGATAAAATGTGAAATGAGAAAGAGATGGGTGTGAAGGCTGGAGTATTATCAGGAGATGAAGTGCCAAAGTCTGAAGTGCCATTGATGTGTGCCAGTGGAGGAGAAGATGCAAATGAAAGCCAGTGGAGAGAACCTCCTAAATTCTTGCAGCTTGCTGGTGGTCAGCTTTACTGCTAGAAGGTATTTTAGAGCCCTTTATGCTAATGCTCTATACAGTGAGTGGAACTCTGCATTACACCAGCTCGGGTTGGCTGTGTACAGATGACCCTTAAACAGTATCTGAGTTTGCTGTTGTAGCTCTTAATTTCTCTGTTTCTGGTTAAAATTTTGATTATATGGAGCAAAAGACCTTCCAGCAGTTTTCCTGAAGTTTGCCAGACCGCTTCAGACACTTTAGGTGTTTTTTCTTGGATTTGCATATTTGTAACAATATCAAATTACTGCGAGTTGTGTGCTGAGCAAAAGTATTTTAAATTGCACACTAAAGTCAGAGTTTGGTAACTTTTCATTAGCAGACTAAAATCACATTTCTCTGAGTAGTAAAAAGAGGGTCATTATTTTTTCTTAGGGAGATCACTGCATCCACCTCTTGGGAATCTGACAGGACTGAAATTTGTGTGAACCCAGGGAAGTGGCTGCCTGGGCTGAGAGTGCCTCATGCTACTGTCAGCTCCCTGCAAGGGAGGGAATGGTTGTACAAGAGATTGGTAAGTGAGCCAAACAATGGGGAGAAAAGCAGAGAAGAAAGCTTAGAACAGACCTATGCAGATGATGGACTCAAGTCTGAATCTGGGCAGCTTCCAGACAAATAATTCCTGCTGCATTCCTGTTCAGCATCTCAGCGTTTCTTACTCTTTCCCTGTCTCTTGGGAACCACCCCTCAGTTCTTAGCTCTGAGGGCAGCATGCAGGGCAGAGCCAGGACCAGGACACTGAGTTTTGTTTTGCTAAATGGGCTTTGGTAAAAATGAGCCTGATGGTCCTGGCTCAGGTGCTAGGATAGGGCAGTTACAGAACTCAGCAACATTGACTCAATGGGTCCGAACAGTGACACTGGTTTTTTCCATCAGCTCATCAGACAACTGCCTCCCAACATTGTTATTCATTGTTAACAGATTCTGTGTAGGCACTGCAGCTATGCTATTTATTTTGCAGCCTGGCATAGATTAGTAGTTCTCTGGCAACCCTGCTCCAAGGCCTTGAAAGCCTTTATGAAGGGCATCAGTAGTAAAGCCACACTTAGGAAAAGCTGTGGTCACACAAAGCTTTTGCAAAGCTGCTGAAAAATCGGGCAGTGTCTCAGACATAGTCGCAGATACAACCTGTAGGGTAGGGGCAGATGTTCCCTCCCATGGATTCTGTTTAAAAATTTCACCGAGCAAAATTGATGGCAGCCTCATGAGCTGGGAAGTGGATAGCATTTCTTTCTACATAGAATGCAGGAAACCATGAATAGGAACTTAGTGGAGTTTTCCTCATTCTGTGGGTATTTCCAGTAGTTGTGAAGAGGGATTATCTGCTTTTATGTAATTTGGCAAACTCCTGTCTGTGTCATTTGCTGTTTTATTTAACCATTCCTGCCAGTATCCTGCCTCTTCTATCAATCATATAAACTTTGTATTTCTTTCCCCTCAAGAGGTGATTTTCCATACGGAATATCAGTGTGTAGGAAGGGTTAAAACCCTGAGGCTTTTGAGTCCTTTTTGATTTGACATTGTTGAGTGAGCTGCAGAAACCCTACCAGTTCTTGAATATACTGTAGAGTAACTAGAAACAGTGGAGCAAAGAAGAAACTGAAAAATCCAGTCCCAGTTCTGTGATAACAGCAGAGATATTTAGGAAACTAAAGTGCTCTTTCTGGACTTCAGTTTGGGTAGACTCTCTATTTGCTATCAGGTTTGAGAACTGTTTGTCTTGTGTTTTTTAACTAGTGAGGTTTCTAAATGTTTGAAAGTGAAAAATTACTCTGTGGGTTGTACACTGGAGAATCTTGTACAGGACCAAGGCAAGACAATGACAAAATTCTTTTTCAGATATACTCTCTTCTGAGGATGGTCAGTTTAAGATAGTGTGTTTTTATGGCTGTGTTAAACCTGTACAAGACAAGTATGGTGACTTTTTCTACATTAGAAGCTTGCTGAGTTCTTAGGCAAATTTCAGCTGTAATCATTGTTATGATTTTTATTAAAAGTTTTTGCAAACTGTTCACAAAGGAGAAACCAGACATGGTATCTACAGTCTGGTAAGTAGAGTACTTCATTAGGGTGAGACAGGTACACAAACTGAAACAAAGGAGTTTTTAATCTTTTTCTCTACTTCAAGTACTTGAACTACTTTAATCTTTGTGAAGACAAAAGAATTAAGAGAATTATTTACGCACAGAAATCGATCTCTGCCTGCTCAGTTACTGAAGATAAAAATCAGAACAATTTGTCTGACATCTGTTGTGCTCAGCAGTGCAATTGGCAGCTCTCATTTAGACTGTCAGGCAGCTGACAAGTTCCTTCTGCTTAGCTCTGTCTGCCTCAGTCATCTGGCTGACCTTATACAATCGATGCTGACGTCTGAGAGGGGCTCGTGAATGAAACCAAGAGTATCAGCTTGGGAGTGGAGAAGTAAAGCTTGTTGGTGTGAGGAAGCAGTATGAAATTATACCGTCTTTTATTCCCATGGCAGTTCAGTTTGTTCTTTCAGCTTCTTACCCAACATACATTTAAAATCCAAATAAGAACTAATAAACTCCAAAGCACAGTAATGACCAAGATTGCTATTTTCTGTTCCTCAGTGTGAATGAACTGCTATGGGAATGAGGTATCTCAGCTGCATCAATGTTTCCAGCATTCCTGCTAGATAAATATCTAGTAAATATCCTTGTCCTTTAATAGTAGAAAAATCTGTCTTTCTGGTTTCACATTGATTTTTAATTGACCCTTATTAATCAGGATTGAAAGTGGTATGTTTGCAGAAAAAGTTAGGACACTTTTTTGGAAAACATTTAGGGTGTGTGACTTCAGTGGCTGTTGTGCATAATACAGCATTACTACCTTTAAGTATTTATTTTGAGTTGCTTAAAATAGAGAAAACCAGAAAAGGCGTAAGAACTAGAGATGGGCCAATTAAAGGGTACATTTTGGAAATCTTATCACAATGTGGTTTATGTTTTCAAAATGTTTTTTCCCTGAGACTACTTCTTCTTGCATAGTGTCCTGGGATAACTTTTTAAGGATTCCTTGAAAAACCAATATCAGAGCAATATTGATAATGCATTTTGTCTGTCGTATAGTGGGAAATCTACCAAAGACTAGTTTTTTATGAGGTGCTGGGTAGAACATAGATTTGCAACTATCTAGAGTCTGATCTGATAACACTAAGTACAATACAGAAATAAGACTAACAAAGGGTGGTGGGGTGTGGGTTTTTTTGGTGGAGAGGAGGGTTTGTTCTTGTTTTAAGTACATTTATGTGCTTTCTAGCAGATTATGGAATAAATTGTCCAAGAAAATATGATGCTTGTTAGAAATCCAGGACTGACTTTATAGGCTCAAAATTACCGGGAAACTAGCAAAACCTGTTGTTACTGATTAATTAGCATGGTTTTATGCATAGGCAGGTATCATGATCACAGTCAGATGTGTTAGAAAAGATGTGCCACTCCCCTCTGTGATAAGCCCAGTGTAAAGTTATTCTAGGTCCCTAATAAACAACCTTTTAATGCATCACTGGGAAGACTAGAAGTTGTCTTGGGAAACACTATTGTTATTTCTAGGAAATTGAGCAGTAGCTGTCATTGGTAGTGAAAATCAATACAAGCATTTTGAACAAAGAAACCTTACTTTTGTAGTAGGGATGTGTCACAGAAAAAAACAATTTGTCTCAGCTTTTGTGAATCTGTGTTGTGTGGTTGTCATGCCATGCTTTGCACTCAACCACACCACTGCAATTTCATGCCAGGAAGCCCATGTGATCGCCATGTAATTCTCACATGCACTTTGAATTTACCCTTGTATTCCCTTCTCCTGTAATCTCATTTAGTCAATCTTATGTAGCAGTGTCTGACCTACCTTATTTTATTAGACCAACAGATTCAGTTGAAAAACTTTGGAACTCTCAAATCCGGTGTATCCTAGGGAAGCTCTGTGTATAAAAAGAAGGTGGTTTATAGAGGAAGACAGACCTGCTCCTGCTTGTCTGGGATTGCTTTGTCATGCTCACTCTGCAGGTGGTAGGACAGATGGTAAAATAAAATAGCTAAGACATGAGTGTGGGGAAAGGATAGAGTAGTGGAGCAGAACCATTCAGTCTCACCAACAGCTAGTGGCTGCCAAAATGATGTACAAGGAATCAGAAAACTGCCGGCTCCCACAATTATGGCTTTGTGCAATAAAATCATTAATCCTCTTGTAGGAAACTAAGATTAGGCAACCCCGAGTAGACGAAGTTACTATATGGATGTTATAGAACTCTATAAGGTTAAAAGTT
>VXBB01007277.1:174802-207747 GCA_013399915.1 Illadopsis cleaveri | reverse complement strand
AAAATGTATTTCAAACAAATTCAAAGATGCCATGTTTTGGTTTTATGTTCTTTCATGACATAGTGAGAGACTCATGTTGTGATCCTGCTGTTCTGATGATTGTGCTCTGACATAATGAAAGTGATTTATCTGTTTTTTGAAACTGTGTCAGTCTGTCATTGCAACATGCATTGTGTATCAATACTGAATCAGTCATCCAATTAGACTTTTAGCTACTGCTGGAAAAAAATCTTTTTTTTTTTTTTTAATAATGGGCAAAACATGACAATTCATGATGAAAGAAAACTTCGACAAGCAACCAAACATCTGATGCAAAATGAAAATACTGTCTTCTTTGAAAAAAGGCAGGATTTTCTTAAATTTCGCATATTGGTTTTCTTCTTCTGTTTGAAAAGTGATTTTGATGGAAGGTTGGTGTTGTTAGCAGCATGTATTAGAAAAAAAAAAAATCTGAAAGACCTCTCTAGGCATCCTTTTCTTTTCCAGCAGAGAATGGATCACTCTTTTTCTTTGGCTGCTAGTTCTTTGTACAGATAGCACAAATTTAAGTTCAGATTTTCATTCTGATTTGGAGGCTTTGCCACAGCTGTAAGCCCTTGTCTAGAAATTTGAATTGTTTTTCACTCAGCACATTAAGCTCTGCAGTGTCCACTGCTGATAAGCTTTTCAAGCTGTCACGGGTTTCCTCTCTACTGAGTTGTGCTTTGTGAACTGCACTGCAGTTTGGTACCATCCCACAAATTTGTGGTAGGGGTCTCAGAAATGGTGAAGTTAGACAGATTTCAAAGGGCCATGAATATATTGTGGGGAAAGTGATGGGTAAGTTCTTTGATCAGCATTAACTACAATGCCAGTAAACCTTTAACTTAGCTGCCATTAATTCAGCCTGACTGAAATAGCATTTAGAGTTAATGAAACTAGTTTTAACAGGATCTGCAATGCTTTCTGTGTGTGAACGTGTGACATTTTACAAGTGCATTGCGAAGACTAAATTGATTCTTAGAAGAATACATTTCTCTAGTCCAGACAGAACCTAATAGATCTTTTTCCTAGATAGCAGACTTAACTTTTTCCTAATTTTCTCTCTTGATTAAAATCCTGAATGGGGGGAGGTTTCTGCTAAGTGTCTGCTCAAAACAAGCTTAGAGAAAATGGAATGTCAGCCTTAAAAATGTCACTTTAATAAGGTTTGACAGGATAAGGTCTTAGAAGTCTCCTAATGATATATATGCAAGTATGGAGTATGTATGCTTGCTGTATTTGGAATCAGTGTGTGCAGGAATGTATATTCCAAAAATCCTGATGACACTGTGCTGGGGAGACTGCTAGGAATAAGGAGCACTGGCAAAGAAAAAGGACTGGCAAACCCAAGATACGGAGGTGAATGAAAGGGAACTGAATATTCAATAGAGACAGTAAAAAACAGGTATCAGGCTGTTGGGGCAAAGAGGTAGATCCCCTACTGAATGGGAGAAAACAGTTCTCATTAAAAAAACCCTGCCTATTAATACTTAGATTTCATGAGGGAAGTAAATTCTAAGATAGAAATTATGCTTTTAGGTGTGAAAATGGAAACAGTTTCCTTTGTGTCTCTGTATGTGCACAAGCACTTGTATTATTCTAACATTTTTTTCATTGTGCTATGTTTTTAGCACAGAATATACTCTAGTTTTGCTAAGTTGATTTTTGTCTATCCTTAAAATTCTGCTGACTTCTCTTTTGTGTCTAAATACTTGACTGATTATTGAATTCCATGCATTTATGCATACTTCAGGAGTCTTATTTAACAATTAGTGTCTGGAAAATCAAGGAAAGGCACATGTCATGCATGTGCCACATATTTAAATCACACTTTAAAAAAGCCATCTGCTCAGCACTTCATTTTTAGGGCATTCTCTGCTCTACAGAGAAATGTATCATTAATAAGAGTTCAAAACTAACTTAAGTACCTATTTAATAGTTTAATTTTATTAATATACGTGTGTGTGTGTTTGTGTGTGTATTACCAGATGCCTGCATTTCCAAACCAGTGACAATTTAACCTATTAAACTCCTGAGGGTGACATACTGCAGCTAGTAAGCAAGCTTATAGAGTCTGGACAGTAGAGCTTCATACTGAGCCTTGGGCAGTACCCACTCATAAACCTCAAAATTTTTATTTGTGATTGTTTTTCTGCCCTTATGTAATTTGAAATTGGGTAACAATTCTTTGGAACAAGCTATAACCCCTTATGTGTTCTAATAATACAAGGTTTTGCAGTATTCTCCAACAGTTGTTCAATTTTTTTTTTTCTTGGTTCAGAGCAGGGACATTACAGTTATACTTTGTTTATCTGAAACTGTTATCTAAAACAATATTATGGCAACCAATTATTCTGTGTTTAATGTTGGTGGGCAAGTTCCCCAGACCATCTCAGCTTGTTTAATATCCTCTTGCAGTGTTTGGACAATGGCCTGATGTTATTAGAAACTATGAATCAAAGTTAAATTGAGGGTGTAAGTCATGTTTAAACTGCGGAACAAAATCATGATGATGTGAGAGTGCAAGTAAGTAAAGGAAATCGGAGGATAAAATAATTGCATTTTCTTGCTTAAAGTAGGTGCAGACTGGTTAAATCCTTCTGATGGATGTGCAGCTTGCACAGATGATGTCTGCCCTGTGCTACATTTGCTCTCTGTTGATGTGACTGCTCTGAAAGCACCTGTTCTGCAGCCTGGCTGTTGGCTGAGCAAGCGTGGGGATCCTCTGCTCCTCCCTCACATCTAAAAGAGGGGTGGAGGTACTGCAGGTGGTCAAGGTGTTCCTACCTGCAGCTGACGTGCCTGATGCAGTCTGTGTTGTGGCTCCTTCTGCTGGCTTATGGTGCTGCCATTCGTATCTACTTGAGGATGATATAGAGAGGATGTAGGCGTTTGCAGGAGAAGCAGTCACTTCTGGTTTTTAGATCAAGAAGCAAAAAGGATTGAATAAAATTAAATTACTTTTATGCTGCTAAGATTTCTGTGAATTTGATCAGTGAAGCTTGGGTTAGAAGAACAGAAATAATTATTTCTCAGGCTCAGAAATTTCTGTGTTTGCTTTCTTCCAAGGTAGGGTAGTTGATGTGGAAGCATTTCTGTAGGAGCCCAAAGTTTGCTTTTCCTGAAACATGCTTTTTGTGTTTTCTGCAACTGTGGAATTTTTTTGTTTTCTGTTGGCTACTAGTAAGTTATGTCTTTATTCCTGCTCCTTCTAGACTGAGTATTTTTATTATCCCACTGTCTTTGAGGAAGTGTTTTGGTAAGAGTTGGTTTGGGCTTATTTAATATGAAAACATGTGCATATTTGAATATGCACAGGTATGTGTTCAAATACTTAGCTAGCAGTCCCAGAGTAGCAGGATATATGTATTTCTGCATCCTCTTGGATATATCTATCTCTGCATCCAGGTATGGATGCCCAAAGTAGATGTTTGTTGGTGTAATGAGTTCTTTTCTGAACAGCACAGGCCAGTTCCAGACTTAACAGTTTGTTGTGTCTGACTGCCTCTAAACAGTGTGAGAAGCATTTGATTCAAAAGCATGCGAGTCTGTCCTGTAAAGTATTAAATCCAAGAAGTGCAAGGAAGAGTAATCAGGAATTTAAAATAAGGATGTTAAGTGTAACTCAAAGCCACACATCTCTTGAAACAATAGAACTTCTTCCCACTATCTGTGTGTTAACTTTGTGATTTTCAGTTGAGCTCTTGATGCATGTCTGCTGATCTCTATGCAGAATCTTTTCAGTAATCCATGCTGTTATCACTGCATTGGTTTTAAAAATGTTAGCTCTCTACAGCACTGAGCAGCAGCATGGTAAACAAGGCTTTTTACTTATCCTTACCTTAGACTTTATGTGCAAACCTTAATACCTTATTCATATAAGGTCTGACCTTTCCTACAGTTGCAAACAAACCTCCAAATAAACCTTGAATTATTAAACTACCCTTTATGTGAATGTAATGCAGTTCTCATACTTTTTTATATTTCTCTAGCTTCTGTGCTTGTATTACAGAAATGCATTCAAATGGCAGATCTGTCCTTCATAAGCAAAACAGGTTTATCTTTCCCTAATAAGGCAAAAAATTCAGTCTAAAGGTTTTGTTTGACCAGAACTGAGATACTATAATAAACATTATAGGCATAGAAGAGACTTCTATTCATTTGTTAATAGATGTGTAGGGATCTGTTTCAAGTCATATTACAGACTACCCTGGTAAACATTGAAGATTAGTATTATTAATTTAGAAGACAATCTATGACAGAATTTCATGTTCTAGTAACTGTGTTGTTTCTGTTTAATTGTGTGCATGTGTGAACAAAATATTGTTGGGTTGCAATGTTGTGTGTATTTTTAGTTGCATTTTATTAGCAATTCATGATGGGAAGGTGAAAACAACAGTCATGGGCTGAGGAGCTGTTAGGCTGAATATAGCTTTCTTCCTTTAAAGGCACCTGACCACGCTGGTAGTCAGCCTTATGAATTCTTAGTTTGAATTTCTGTGGATTATAAATGGAATTTTGAGTTTTGTGACAGGATGGGTAGAGACTGATAAATGGGAGTGAATGTATGAGGACATACACATGTTCTGTCTTAAGAAGTAAACTTGCTCAAGTTTTCAGTTGGGGAAAAAGAACAGCCACATTCAAGTTAGCGTTTTAGGTTTCCTTTAAATGCCAGTCTGAAACATGTTTGCAGCTGTTCCTGTTAAAAAGTGCAAAAGTTTGACTTGTATGGTTTTTGCTGGTATTCGAAAGATTTCTGTGCCCTCTGGAAGGGTGCTGCATCCAGTTATAGCTATGGCACATGCACAGAGATGCAGATGGCTTTGATTTATACTATTTCATTGCATGCATCTCCTTGTTTAAGTCAAGGTTCCCAATTTAAGGAGCCAGCCAGTCTCCTGAATATAGGGGCAGAAAGGGCAGGAGAGAAGAATTGTGGCCTATGTTTCTCAGATTGCCATGACTTCTATCAGTGGCCCTAGGAGTTAAAATTTCTTTTACGAGAACATATGACAGTTTGAGACAGGATACAGTGAAGTACGGATATGTTAATTACAGCTAATGAGCGATGTGAGGGGGAGCACGAGTACTTGCTTGTTCACCTTAATATGCAGTAACATGAGCCAAAATACCCCAAGTGGGGGAGGGGTTGTTACTGAAACCAGGTTAGGAATTTCACAGTAGGTTTTAGTGAGCTTTTTGCATATGTGGTGTTAATAAGTTCATTGTAGATTTTTGACTTGTTTGCTCTTTCAGCTATACATTGTTTTATTTTACTGGTTTTAGTAAATTGTGTTGTAAGTCATAGAGATTATGTGGTATGGCTGGAGTGATGTTTGTACTGAACTCTGAATTTTTGCATACTTGCTGCTTGTTACTTTCTTCTTTATGAACCGTAATGGTGGATTAAAATTTTTGCATTTATTTTGCCTTAGACTTTGATATATTTCAGTGAAGTTTACAACCCTTGCATTATTGTCATAGGAGCCACAGAGAAGGTATTCAATGTCCTGAAAGAGACCACTTTAGTGTATCTCACTGAAATACTTGAGAATATAGAAAAATTTCTGTTCTAAAACTATAATTCTAGGCTTGCCATTATTGCTTGTCTGGGCAATAATTCTAGGCTTGTCATCACAGAAAGGCACCTTCACACATCTTTAATTTCTGTAACTAGTTTTAATAATTTCCATGGGACCATGCTGAAAATAGACCTTTTCTCAGTTATGCCCTGGTTATGCAGGTCAAACTGATTTATTTTTTGCTATCACTATTTTTGTGATCTGGATAAGCATGCATAAACATGAAATTATGGATATTAAGCTGTACCTAGCATTGTATATTCTTTTCCATGGCATTTTTTTTTTTTTTTCAGAGGATAAACCATAAGAAAACCCTGATGAATATTTTACTTTCTGGGCATAGCACTATGCAGTCTACCTTGAGAGTACACAAACTTTGGCAATACTATGAATTGTTCAGCTTGTAACAGTATTGTGTACAACGCTGCACGATCTGGGAAACTATGGCGTGTCTTATGAATTGCAAAATTACACTTAGGTTTTTGAGGAAGAGTGATAGTGTTGTTGAGGACATAGGAAATTTCAGGTGTTTTTTGTACATTGCAGTCAACTCTAAAAATAGCCTGAAACTTGGATTTGTATACATTATGGCTTTTTTCTTTCAGTGTTTATGAAGTTAGAAAGGTAACGTGTATAAGTGTCTCTACATAGATGTTTCAGAATTTATGAGAACATACAGGATTACTGAATTGAAATAATGTATTTGGGACTTCACGGAATGGTCATCTTCTTTGGCAATATGATTAGGAAGTGCAGGAGCTTCTGTTTTGTGTGTGCAAGCAGAAAATGTGGATATGGAGCCAATGGGTATGTATCTGTACTAAACTTTGTATTTACTCAAACCTTTTGACTGTATTTGAATCTTCTTCTAATTTCTTTCTTGTAACTAATTTACATAATGTTGCTGCTCACTTAAAACCATCTTGATCTAAGGACTGATATAATGTGTTGTGCTAATCTAGGTCCTTTCGTTCTGGGAGATCAGTGGTTTACAAATGCTCATAATTCTGTCCTCATTCTGTGCGTTAAAATGTATTGCTGCCATCTCATCTTCATAAAAATGAAGAAAAGGAAGTAGAAATTTATGAATTCATTCAACATATTAAAGGAAGGTTGTAGTAGGACTGTGTTTAAAATTCAGATGTCTTTATTCTGCTGCTTGTGTTTTCCTTTGATTTTTTTTTTTTTTGTCTTAATTTCTGAGCTTGCACAGTTAAACTTTGGGAGAAAACTTTTGCCTTCATTGAAGGCAGAAGGACTAGCACTTCATTCAAAAACACATGAAGACGAGTTCTGCTGCCAGTTAGGACAGCCTGCAATAGTCTGTAAAAACACTCTTCTGCTCACAAAGAAAGGGAACTTCAGATTCCCCAACCAATATTGTTTTTGAAGTCCCTTTCGTAAAGATGTGGTGTTAAACCTACTTATGTCAAACTGTATCATTTTGCTATTTGCAGGAACCTGTCTGACAATGGTTCTTGCAAGTTACTGCTGCTTTTGTCTTCCTATATTTTCATTTCAGATTCAGCCTTAATCTCCTCCTGGAACATTTAGGCATTTTCCATTTGTCTGCACATGGACAGTAATTCCTTAGACAGCTTTAGGGTTTCTACAAAATCAAGTGGTGTAAATTGAAACAGTGCCTTTTGCCATTTCCATGTTAAGTATCTGTTTGGATGTGTGGCTGCTGATATTTTATCTTGTTCTTGAACAACTTTATATTGCAAACTTAATTTATTGTCTAGGGGAGATATAGTGAGTGCAATATGGTATCTGTCACCTTTGGCAACATGGTCCTTGAGTAGGTGGAGGGATTTACTTCAGAGGAAATATCTTAATACTTGTATGTTGGAACTTTGCTTTTCCAAGAGGAGTGATTTTAAAACACAGAGGAACCTGACTGACGGCTTTTCTGGTTTCTGTCTAGAGATCCTTGATAACTTTCCTTGAATTAATTTACTGCAGAGTGTCCAAAAGCAACCCTTCCTTTTGTTTTAACAGTTGCATTTTTGTTCCTTCTGTTAATAGGGGTTTTTTTGTTGATTGGTGGCAGTCTGTATGAGGAAGCTGTATTCAGACCATGTCCAAAGACTTTTCTGGAACAATACACCCATCTTCAGAATATTTGGAGTATGCTTTTTTAACTCTTCCTTGTATGTACAATTTTTGTGTCCTTTCAATGACTAGGAAATACTGCTTCCTTCCCTCCTGCTTAGGGAAGGAAAGAAAAGACTTGCGTACCTGTGGAGAGATTTGTGACCCAGCCTGTGTGGTTGGTGGGAGGGGCACAGATTTCTGTTCTAGCTGGAATTATGTAATGGGAGAATTCATCAAGTGCATACTGCTAGGACACTTTTCCTTACTTACCTCTCAGAGGGGAGCTGCTATTGTCAGACATTCAGCCTGATGAGATCCAGGCATAACAGAAGACCTAAATTTTAGGGATCAATGGAACACTTCTAAAATGCAGAAGCCTCAGTTTGGCAGATGGAGAGATGTATTGGTTTTGGGTACAGTGAAAGGTATGGGAAATGTGAATGCTCTTTTAAAATTGAATGCAAATTATCAGCAGGATTTCTTTATAATATCAGAACTTTAGAATGTTTAAGTTATTGGGGCCCTCACATGAGCAGGGAGACAGTTGTGAATAAAGAATGATGTGAGCAACTTTCCTTGGCATCAGGGAATGGAGGCCTTCTGCTGGCTAAAAATTGTTTGTGTAGAGAATGCAAATGAATTCCTCTTTGTTTTTGCTTAAACCTATGAGGAGGAAATTTCTGGCACAGAATGGGAGCTTTTTGAGGACATTTTAGAGTTCAAATTAAAATATGCCTGAATTCTCTCATTAGCAGCTCATCTATGCAAATGCAAGGGGACAATGGCATCCAACAGACTCCTTTCAAGTAATGGCAACCCTCTGGTTTTTAATACTTAAGCTGTATCTTCCTCCTTAAGACTTCGAAGTTGCTAAAAATACAACCAGTCTTGTTTTGGAAGGGAATATGCAACTGAATACTCAATGAGTGGAAAGGATGAGGATGAAAGATTTTTCTCTGAGTGGTGAGAGATGCTGGAGAGTGGACAGCTACTCAGCTCTCAGCCTTTCTGTGTAGGTTATTCTTACAGAATTGGTAAAGCACCAGTGGCCAGGGATTACCTGTGGGAAAAAATGCTTCTCTTGGTTAAAAGTACAGTTCTTTTGCCGAAGTTATCATCTACTCTGATCGCACAAGAATGCTGTGTTGTATGCTAGAGTCAGGATGTTCTTTTCAAATGAGCTGCTTTTCTCCTCACTTGCTTTTGTTTAAAGTGGTCAGTTATGCTTAAATATTAGTTTTGAGGTTGATACAGGGTGATGTAAGCTCTCTGGTGGTAAATGTTGAGCAGAAACACCAAGTAGTGTCTTACTCTCTTCAAAAAGACATTCCATTCTTTCCATCATTACCTTCTCTTTGCAGATGATTAAGAAAATAAGTGAAGGTATGCTACTTAAAACTTGTTCCTTCTGTAATTTTCAGACAGTTCTTTACTAGAGAGTGATCTTTATGATTCTTTGTCTAATTAATAAAGATGAAGATCATAGTTCAGGACCCTCTAGTAACCTCCAGACTGCCATACTTTAATTTGCATCCATGCTTACTTTGAGCCAAATCTCAGTTAAAGCTTAATTGCTCATATTGTGTGTCCTGATCTCTGAAGGTGGCAGATTCTTTTCAGAATGAACAACATCAACATTATTGCTTTGTATAATGATATCTCTTAGAAAATCAAAAGATAAAATTCTGCTGTTCATTCCACCCTGAGGTTGGGACCTTTCTGTACTTTACTCAGAGATACTGTCTTCAAACAGGGTTCAGCTTTGTATTGCAGTAATCCCAACAAAGATGAGTAAGGCTTTTTTTCATGGATGTCTTGTCAGACGCAGTTAAGATTATCCATGTTTTTCTACATCAGATAATACAAACATTAACCCCATGAGGCATTACGCTTATGAAACAGATTTGCTCTTTTAGGAACCAAGACAGTAGAAGTAGATAACCATTAAATTTGGCATAAACAGTAGTATTAAATTTGGCAAAAACACAGAGTAATACAGTTGTGAAAAATAATCCAAGTTGTATAGTAGGTATGTATTATTGCTGTCAAAACTGTTAAACATTTCAGGCTCGTGAATTCTAAGTCCTTCAGGGTTATTGAACATACTGAAAGGGAAATCTGTGGACAGAAATGTGGTAAAATACCCCAAAATGGTTAATGATATTAATGATAGATCTTACAAGTTGGAGTTTGAATTTCCATTCATATCTCTGCTGTTTGTGATGTCCCACTCTTAAGGGAAAGGGAACACCCAAGATTTGTAGATGCTCATGGTTGAAAGGAACAACAGGAGTCAGACAGTCTGCAAACAATCACAAAGTTATATTAATAAATTACACACTTGGCATGAAAGGGGTATGTCAGTCCCTGGCCTGCTAAAAGCACATGGCAGTGGGTTTAGGATAAAGGGGTAAGGTGAAATGGAAGAGAGAGGGAGAGAGATATGAATTAAAGAGAGGGAGGAGAAAAGAGAGATAACCAGGGAGATCCTGGCTTCATTGCTGATGCAGCTGATGGGGTGTGCAGGGTCCTATGGTGCACACACACCTGGGCTTTGTTGGGATACCTTTTTATAGATGAGTTTCCCTGCAGTGGAGGTAAATTTCTAATGCTATTTAACAGTTGTGTGCAGTCAGTTCTTCCAGACCTTTCTGGAAATGGGTTGGAGACTTCAAGGTATTTGGTGGTTTCTGTATCCCCCTACAGCCCACGCCTGCTTCTTGACTTCATCCCTGCACTTGTGCTGTGTTGTGTTGTGCTTATCTCCAGGAGCCAGGACAAGGATGTTTGTCCTGGAATAGTGCTGCCCTATTCCTGTAAGCCTTCTTCTCTGGCCACATCCTGTTTTTTTTCTCATGGTGTGTTAATACTAGCTGTCCTTGGTTATTACCAGCAATTCTTGTCTGTTATTACTCACAATCCTTGGTTGGCTCCACAGCCATCTGGTTATTGGTGTTGTTTGAGACATACACAATAGCTCACTTAACCTTCTGGAATACTAGAGAGTTGCCACTATCTTCGTGGATTAGTTAAGTATTGCAGAACTTGGATGAAATTTCTGTTTTAGGAGTAACTTGAAGTGGGGTCACTATACTTCAAAAGAAACAAACGAAAAACCAGCAGAGAGGTGCAATTAGCAGAATGCATGAAAATACTCAGTTGAATGGAGCACAGGTTATAGAGAAGTAACACTGGAATATGTGAGATTCATTAGTCATGGTTATTGACTGTGAACTTAGATGAAAGATGAGGCAAGACTATTTACAAGGGCCTGTAGTGACAGGACAAGGGGGAATGGCTTCAAACTGAAAGCATAGGTTTAGATTAGATATTAAATTCTTTACTGTGAGGTTGGCTAGGCATTGTCACAGGCTGCTTGGGGAAGCTGTGGATGCCCCATTTTTGGAAATGTTCAAAGCCAGGTTGGATGTGGCTCTGAGCAACCTGATCAAGTGGAAGGGGTCCCTGGATATGGCAGAAAATTGGAGTTAAGTGCTCTTTGGTGTTCCCTTCTAACCCAAACCATTCTGTGAGACTATGAGTGACATGAGAATGTGCAGTCTGTTACTGCAGGAAAAGACAGGTTTTTGGGGCATTAAATGAAGCACTACATTCTGTGGGAAACATCTGGGAAAAGCTCTTCATTTCTATATCCCTGAAGTTCACATTTGTGGTGAAAAAACAGATAAAAGGCAGAGGAAAAGAGGAGAGAGGAGATGGACTCACAAAAACAATATGACGAGTAGGCGTTTTTATCCTGTCAGGATAGCAATTACAGCTCTGTGGGCTGTTGTTGGTTTGCAATTTACTGTATGCATTCAGGGAGAAGAGAATTTCTGATCTTTATAATTTAGAATCACGATGGTGATTAGCCACAGAAGAAATCAATACGTTTCATGTTCAAATTGAGTTTACCAACTTGATTATTACACCCCCTACTTGAGATTTATTTTGAAGGCCAATTGGAATATTCTGCTGGAGCACTGCTTGCTGCTTATTGCAGCTGTGTGAGCCATGCTGAACATGGCACTCTGGAGATCTCTGGTCTACTCTCTTGTTTCATCCAAAACTTATCTCAAAGTGCTGATATTTTACTTTTGCAGCCTCAGTTTGTCTGGTTCAAATGTGACTTGCTTAGGGCTGTATTTATGCTTTTGTATTTGGCATGTGCATTTACAGTGTTTTTACTAGGATATTTGCCGCACAAATATCTTGCAAATCTAGATAATTTAAAGTGGAAATAGATGAGATTGTGGGGTAAGCATTAGTGATGAGGGCCATCTGATGTTAATGCCTATGCAGAACATCTTCAAAAGCAGATACAGGTCCTCTTTGAAGTCCAGAGAGCAGTGGGAGTAAAGGCTGAAAACACTGTGCAAGGTAAAGCACTGAAGTGATAGGAAGAGGTGGAGAAGCCAAGAAATGACAGTTGAGACACAGGCACAATCAAGATTGAGCATTAGATCGAACTAAAATAATGAATTCCTATAGCTGACTGAATTCAGGATACGTTTGGGGCATCTCATTCAGAGAAAATACAAACTCCAGCTCTTGTTTCATGATCATGATGAGGAAAGAAATAAGGTGCAGACTTTACTGCAAGGATTGTATTCAAGTGTGAATTATTTGGAGCAGGTACAATCTTTCTTTTCTGCATCTGAATTTCTAAGGCAGTAGATACTTAGCCAGAGTGATACAGGCAGTGAACAGTGATAAAAGTTTACCTGAATCTGACTTTCTAGTAAAGATGTGAATAGGAAGGTAGAAATCTGAATGTAGTGACAAAAAAAACAGTGGTGAAAAAAGTTGCAATCAAACTGGCAGAGCCTATGAAATAAAATGCTCAATAACAAGATGGTAGTGGTATGAAGTTGCCAAGAGTTACAGAAATGGGAGAACAATTGCATGTCTTGTGGTTCCAATTAAAAATTTACAAATTGAAGAGGATTTAGAACAACAGAAAACACAGCAAGCTGAATGTGTTACGGAGACCTGCTGAGGGAAAAGTGATTTGATTTTGATTGTCCTCCTGACTTGTGACATTTTTGGAAACAAAGAGGCACAAGAATGAGGATGCAGGGATTGTGTGGTGTATTTAAGGATGCAGCAAGTTCATAAGGAAAAAGTGTTGTGCTTCACTTAGCCAGAGGGAGACTTTCAGTGACCAAGGTCAGCCTGTTGTTGGAGAAATACGAGAAGAAATATCAAAATCAGCTTAATGATACTTTCTAGTCAGAAGAAAAAGAAATAAGAATTAGAAATGCCTGAGGTGCACCAGTGTGGCCATCCATGGCTGCAGTGTTCAAATTGTTTAGAAAGATCTGCATGTACTTTGTGAAGTCTTTCCCCATGCAGTTAAAGAAAGAAGCCTGACATAAGTCCTCTTACGTATATTTTTTGAAGCTGGTGCTAAATCACAGGGTCTCCATTTTTAGTATTTTTTAAAACTTTATTTATTTGTTTATTTATTTATTTATTTATTTTCAAGTGCTTCAGGCTTGCCAGGCCCTTTCACTTAAAATTGTAATCTAGAACAGTTGAAATTCAAAAACTGATAGTTGCTTGGAGCCAAGCTTTGAAGGGGATTTCATGGCTTCAAAGCTTTGTCTTCCCTGATGTTTATGCGTATAGAACTGACTGCATCAGTATTTTTTTCTAATTTGATACTTCAGCTGTGGCATAGTTCTTACTCCCTGCTGGCCAAAAGGATTTTTAAGCAAGTATCTTATAACTCTGTTGTGTTGGACACGAAAAGGTGCTGTGCAAAAATTGGGAAGTTGGAGCTCTGCATTGTCTGGAGAATAAGCCTGGGATGCTGCTTTGCTGTCTTTTAACAAAGTCCTTGTTTCATGTCAAGCCCGTAGTACATTTTCATAAAACATTAACCTGCTGTGGGTTTTGCAGACTTTTGTTTCTCACTTCCATGAGCAGGAAGGATATAGATGCTGTGAATCTGTGAGGGTTGCCCACCTGGGTTCTGGAATCAAGAGGAATGGTCCAGCTTTTCTGAAATGCCTTTTCATGGGGTGGGGGGAGGTCCTCCCTGGTGCATGGGGAGATGTGGTGAGGAGCAAGAACATTATTCAGGTTAGGAGCATGAGAGCATGTGGTGGGAAAGGACATTGATGTAGCTTGTTAAATGCCTTTGAGAGACTGTGAAATGCAGAACAGCGTAATGTCCAGGCGAGTGTGATGTGGTTAAATAATACCTCTCAGCTGAACCGCCTCTTAAGCTGAGAGTCTCCCATGGAGGAGCTAGGCCGTAGGGGTTACGGGGAGAGAGAATGGCAGTGTATAACCTTTCTTTTAGATAGGTTGAGAGTTGCTGTTCTTATATTTGCAGATTAAAGGCTGGGATCTAGCTCCTGACCTCTCTTCAATCTGATTTTGAAGTGGTGTTCTGATGTGCACAGCTCTCTGTTGTTACTGTACAGTTCTTGTGTTCTTTCTGTCTTGTTCCCAGAGAAGTATCTCTTTTCCCTTGATAATTTTACTCAGAAGAGTTGGTTAAGATATGACTTGTTTTTCCTCTTGATTCAGATAGTTGTCTCATCCTGCTAAATTTCATGTGGCTCTGTCAGTAAGACTTGTGTGTTTGTCTATGTTCTGTTTAAAAATCTAGAAATTATATATAAATTCCTTGGTATGTATTTGGGTAAGTTTCCCTTTGTCTGGAAGAATGGCCTGTGACTTTGAGGCATTTTTGTTAATTGATCTTGAAGCAGCCTTTTGTGAATTTAGCTTGAATTAATTTTAAAATTGCTCTTTATCTGCTCACTAAAAATCAAGTGTACTACATTTAATTCCATTGAATATGTCTTGGTTTGAGATTGGGTTGGTTTTTTGTTTTTTTCCTTGTAGTGGGAACAGTTTATTTAAAGCATTCTGGTGAATCTGTTTGGAAGGATTGCAGAAAGCCATAACACATACACACATAAACACAAGGGGAACAGGAAGCAGGGAGGGGTTTTTCTGTTTCCATAATGATGATGCAGGAGCTGGTAGCTGTGGAAGGGGACAGTGTGGGTGACACTCCCGAATCGTGTTTTTCGGAGCCGGAGCTGTGTCGCCGCTCTATGTGGCCACCAGGTGGCAGCGTTGGACAGCGAGTGCCGTGTCCAGGTACCGCGAATCAAATGATAGCTTTGGGCTTTCTTTTGTTCTCCTTCTTCCCCTCTTTCCTTTTATTTCTTCATTATCCTCTGCAGCCAGGAGCTCCAAATGTGAACAAACTAGAGGTTTCATCTATCTCTTGTAGCGTTAATTTGTGAAAGGGTCTGTTTTTGGCCATGGTGCAACGTGCTAAGAAAATGTTCCGAGGAGTGAGAAAAAAATTTCTTTGCAGGCGGGTGCAGAGTGAGGGGAGACACTATTTCTTTGCTTGGCTCAAGAAGGTTTTTTCTTATCCCAAACCACATATATCTGTCCTTCCTCTATCTACGTACAGTACAAAATGTCATCTGGAAAAAAAAAAATTAGTTATAATGTAGCGGCAAAACTGTTGCCTGGAGAGTGTGCCTGCTGAGAGCCAGGCGCAATTTGGAAACAGTAATAAGTTTCCCTTGATAGGATTATTTTCACTCTGCTTTAAGGGGGAGAGAGGATGGAGAAGTGTTTGTTCCTAATGGGAATGCCCTTGAAAGAACAAGTAGACGCAATCAAGGGAAAAATATACATATTCTGCAGTTAAGATTGTAGTTCTTCTACAGACTGGAATAGATTCTAGTTAAATTAGAAAAGAAGTCGATTATGTGCCTAAGTTCAGTGCAGCAGTACCAGCCCTGCAGCAAATGTCAGCATCTCAGCTGTGATGAGTGGTGTGTGGTGTTCGTGGCATGAGATTATTTTGGGGTTCTTAGTCAATGACTTCATTTATTTAGCAGGAAATACAAGACACTTGTACCAAATTCATATTATCCTTAATGCAAAGAGTACATTAAGCAATTTCCCCCTCCCCCAATCACGTCTCTTGTAAATAAGACCACATCAGTTTTTTGGGATGAAAAAAAAAAAAACATTAGCTACATTGCATGTTCTACTCTGGATGTTGAAAGTCATCTTTTGTTTTTGTTGCCTACCCTGACAGTTTTGCATCCCTCCTGCCTAAAGGAAGTGGAATAAAAAAACAATAGTCCATTTGTGGTGGCCTGTAACTAATTGGATGCAAAATATGAGAAAATTCTTTTGGTGTTCCATGTTGTACAGTTAGAATTATGGATGAGTTTTTTTGCATGTATAAGGTAGTTGGGGTAGTTGCTTTTGTTCTTTGAAAATATATTGAGACCAAAGTGGTTGGTTTTGAAAATGGTTAAGAAACCATGAAATACCAGCTTCTCTCTTCAAAGAGAGTCCAGGTAGATTGGAAGAGAGGTGAAACTGGTGGGAATGCTCCTTCCCCAAGACAGTGGATGAAAATTAAAAAGAGGAGGTACACAAAGTGAGTTCTACGTATTTGTTACGTTTTCACATTGTAAATACCCAGTGCCGTAGATTTGACACAGTCAGTATTGCACTGGGCTTACTGGTAATGAGTGCTGTGACATTTCTCTTTGCTTTTGTCACTAAATTTGTACCACCTTTAAATGACTCCTCATGAAAGACTCCCTGGTAAATCAGGGCTGCATATTCCAGGATGCCTATTACATTAGTGTGAATCTGCTGTATAATTCAAGCACATCACTAGTAAAAGATTTAAGCCTCTATCAGTTAGCAATAATGACTTTAGCCAAATTTCTAACTAGTTCACCCAAAGAACTGCTGATCTGTCTTGTACCTGCCTACAGTATATGGAAGAGTTTTCCATTAAAAGTAGAATAAGAGGGATATTTTCCCTGAGCTGTGAGGAAGGTGACAGCAGTACAAGTGGCATCTTGAAGGGGGTTGTACAAGTTATTTTCCAAAAGAAAGGCATGAGGCACTAGGTGGCTCAGGTAGATCCATTTTAGTATTGATTAACCTGATATGCATAAATCTGCTTCTGCTTTGATACCTGCTGCAGAAGTGCCAGCCTCTGTACATTTTCTCTGGTGTGGTGGTGTGGAGGTTCCATACTTTTGTTGCCACACACCAGACCAGGATATGCTGTAGACAGCTGACTCTCATCGCTCTTCTTTTGGGACTGAGCTTCAGAAGTCTGCTCTGAAAAGCAGTTACTATCCTGGTTTTATTCATTATTCAGGTTTTGCAATGCATTTTCTTCCAATTATTTATTGCCCAACTCTTACTTGTTGGATGTGACAAATTTTAGAGTCCTGCCTGTGTATATTTCTGCAGGAATTTTAGCTTTTGTATATTTAAAACAATGCAAGGGCACGTTATCTAATATCAGTGTGAGGCTGACCAAATTAATGCATGTTAAATTGAATATTGCTGGTACATAATGGACTTGAAGAATGTGATTTTTTTTCTGTCTTTTTGGTGCCATTTTCTTTCAACTTCAGTACAAATTACAAGAAACTAAGAATAATTTGTAAAAAAATTTTTCAACCAAAGTCAGTTTTTGGTCAGTCAAGATTTTTTTGTGTTTTGTTCCGTGTTTATGGTTTTCTTGTTTGTGAATCTGTTGTCTTGACCCTTGCTAGGAAAGAAAAAAATACTGTTACTAGTTCTAGACTCTTGCTAGGAGAGAAGATTTCTAGTTCTGTGTTTGGGCTGAGACTCTCCAGCAAATGCAATTGTTTTTTCAGGAGTGGGTGACTTATGAAGAACTGTGAAGATTATTACATAATTTAACTTAAAAAAATATATTTCTTTTAAATGAGAATGTATAAATCTGTTGGATTTGAGCATAATTTGATGAATTTGGCATTTGGGTTGCATGTTACATGGAAAAGCTGCAAGGGCAGACATACCATTGACATCAGACAAGCTGGGCAAACAAACTAAAAAAAAGCCTAAACCCCCAAATACTAATACTTTCCCAATGCAGCAGTATACAGATTCACCAGTGTCAATGAATATTGTTCTGCTAGTATATTTCTTATTTCATGCTTCATTTTCTCTTCTCCCAGAGCTAGAAGTGTCATAAAGTGTTTTGCATTCTAAGTACTAGGGATGTAGTGTAGAGACAGTATTTGCCATGTTCTAAGAAACAGTAGGCACACAGTGAAGTTTAAAACATTGAATACACCTCTACCATTTTACAAAAGAAATTGGCAAGACGTAAACATGTGGGCATGGGGAAGAAACTGTGTCTGTATGTGGATGACTTCCTTTTTTTTTTTCCCCTGTGCATCAGAATTGAGAGGCACTCTCCATAACCAGGTCTGTACTTAGGCTTTGCATATTAGCCTTCACAGCAGTTAATGATATTTAGGTTCAGCCTAGCTATCAAGAGGTAAGGAAAAGAAAAAATACAGTAAAGAAGTGGCTCAGCTTCTCTGAAATTGGCTTTAATTGAGCTTTTTGTGATGAAAAGCTAATGCTCTCTGTTTCCTAGAGATGACTAATTCTCTGTTCCAGTTGTTAACTGAAGAGATAGGACTGTAGTTAGACACAGCTTTTACCAAAATATGGTAGCAGGCATTTGGTTGTTGACTAAAGGTTTTAAATATACTAAGTTATGCTGAAGGGGGAGGAAGAAAAAACTATTTTTGTTACAGGTTGTACACTTAGCTGTAACAAATAAGAGCACTAAGGCTGGTGCTAGACAAATATTTTTAACAAGGCTGTTTCCTGCCCTAGTTCTTAGAACAGGAAGTAAACATCTGTATCAGAGAGGATTTGCTATTACTACTGATAATTGCAATGATTCTCTTCTATGAAAGCTATTTAACTCCAACAGCATATTTAACTACGTATTTTAACATATTTGTATGGCGTGCATACAAATAAGGTCTATTTTCAGTACTATTCTATACCTCATTTCTGTGTTTATCAGCTGTAATACATTCCAAGTACTTCTGTATATTGAAATGAAAGATTTTACTGCAACTTAAGAATGAACATTTATGCTTCCAGCTTCCTCCATTTTTTTGCCAAGGTTTCTTCAATCTAAATATGGTGAGGTGCAGAAAAAGGATAGTCCCAGAGACCAGTGGTGTTCAAAATACCAGTGTCTGAAAGTGTTGCCTCAGATTGGTGAGCTTATTCAGGCAGAACAAATGAAAACCAAAAATGCAGATTCTGTCAATAAGTCTGTACTTCATCTCTTGCTGAAGCAGGGAACATTACTGGATCTCATGTTGCTCTGCCTGATTAGCTTGTTCTGGAAAAAGTGATCCTTTCCTGCTGTTGAGTTAGTGGTATCTGCTTTAACAGTCACAAAGGAAATGTGAAGAAGTCCAGACATTTAAAATTGGTCATAATGTTTATTTGTGAATACCTTGTGCTTAGACCTGGGGAATTTTTTTTCTCATGAGAGTTTCAGTCTAGGAGGTGGCATATTGGCAGTAGTGTTCCTTTTCTTCTTAGACTGCAAGCTGGAAGATACTTATCTCCCAGAACATTACTGAAGTTTAAGTGCGGGGGTTTTTTTACCCCTCCGTTTTACAGCCTTGAAAACTCTGGCACATTATAGGCTCAAAAAGTTAGATGAGTGGATCTCTCTCAGTGTAGTGTAAATGGAAGGGGCTCTGTTAGTGAAAAATGAAAACACAGGAAAATCTTTGTATCAGTTCCTGCATGGCTGAGTCTGCAGTGAGCTTCAAAGGTCTTGCATCTGAGGAAAGTGATGACAAGAAGAAAGTGTTCTGTGTGGAAGATCCTGTAGAGATCAAGAGAATTGGAAACGAAGTCAGCAAAGTAATATTTCTAAAGAAAGCCTTGTGTAAGAGAGAAAATAGAAGATAAGTTGGAAACTATGTCTAATATGAAAGGTTTTAGGAACAGAAGGCATGAAGGTGAGAGCTGAAGGAGGAACCAAAAGGAGCAGTTATGGCCATAAATATGTCATGCTGACTGGAGCAGGACATGAAGTGAAAGAAAAGCTGGGTTTTGTGGGACTGAGTGAGGAGTGGATCATGAATTCCTGTGTGAGGTACTGGGCAGAGCACTGTTACCTCACTGTTGAGGCGAGACTGGATCTAGCAGATGTGAAATTTGAGGGCACATGCTTGTACAGGGGGCAGTTCTGCTATTCCATTTAACATTTCCCTCAGAGGGGTGTGTGCACAGCCCTTTTGGCCCTGATTCCAGTCGAGGCTGCATATCTAAGCAAAACTATGCACCAACAGGCCTGCTGTAAGCCTCAAGCCTCACTGGTAGAGCTATTTCTAGCTGTTCTGGTTGTGAAGAAGGTGGCTCTTCCTCTCCCAATCGGTATGCTGCTGAGTTGCATGGCCTATGACTATGTGGACTGAGCAAATATAGAAGAAATCTGAACTTCAGCATTCATCTTTGAGAGGTGACTAAAACTCCATGTCCCTGTCCATCCATTTCAGCACCAGAACTTTCACTGAAAATAAAAATTTGTGTTAAACGTAATTCAGAGCCTTATAATAAAACATGTCACATGGTTAACCTTTAATACAATGTAGCATTTAAAGCATAGTTTGCATCTTTTGCTGTTAAATTACTACATAAATATTTAGATTAGGTGTGAATAGAAATGTGGCATTATTTATGGATCCATATTTCTCTGGCATTTCAGATGCATGGTTGTTTTGCTCCTTAATAAATGCAGACATTAAAAGAACAAGCACACACAAAGTGCTAATTTTAAAGCTTTGCAGCTCAGGGGAGAAAAATCTCCCCATGTTTTGTTAGAAATGCTTGTTGTCTCCTTTTGCACAATAGAGAGAAATCTTATAAAACATTAGAAGTTGCATTAAGCTCCTTTATTTCTGATACTTGTCATGGAGTGACAAGTCTCACCTGCTAGTACAGATTGGTAGCAGAACACTCTGTCAGATCTGAAGATGTTTTGGTGCTGTCTGTTCCTTCTTGCTTCAGAGGCAGATGTATTGTGGTACAGTTACTGCTTTAATTTTTCTCCCTATTTGGCTTCAGTTCTTTCTCACCTTAATCCTTGGAAGGGGAAGGCAAGAATATATCAAATGTCTTATTCATGAAAATTTGAAAAAAAGAGGAAAGTGCACATCCCTTTTTTCCTGGTTTAACTAGGGATTGGACTGTTAGGGAGGCTGCCCAGAAAGCCACATCAGCAGCATGGAGTGCAACAGTTCAGAGAATGGTGCTGACAGAATGGCACTGCAGGCTCCTGTGGAAGCACTCTCAGGTCTGATACATGTGGGTTTTCTTACTTCTGTCAAGTCCTGTAAATCACATACCTTGTCTGTATCTCAGCTTCCCCCATATGAAATGTGATCTTCCCTGCAGAGTGAACATACAGGGGTGATGACAATGAGTCTGTTGATACCCGTAAGCTGTTGAGATACTGCAATGATGAAGGCTTCTGGCTGTTAGTACAGGAATAAGTTTCCATTTGAGATGGAAAAGGTATGGGTGTTTCCTTGATCTGTTGAAATTTAGGAGAAGTACTGAGCATCACTGCTGCAGTTTTGGCTTCTAAATTATTCCTGCACTAAAGAAGTTAAATCTTTGGGGGCTGTTACTCCTCCACAGTCTACATGATGTCTATCAATGAGAAAATCTGACTAAATGTTCAGTGCTTTTGTGCCCTTTATTAGTCTTCTATTTTGAACTTCCGGGAGGAAGACCACAGTCTATATTTACTTATTTGTTTCTTCAATTTTATGGTGGTTTCTTTATGGTTTCTTTATTTCCTGAAAGTTAGTCATTTCTAGTCCAGGGTCCTTGCAAGGTATTAACATACAGTAATTTTTCTTTCCTTTTTTTTGGCAGGAAATAGGCATTTCCAAATAGCATGGTGTGCAGGTTACCTTCCTTGCCTCTTGGTCTGGAAAATACCCCTAACTTCTCTGATTGTTCTAGGCCCCTGTTATATAAAACCTTTTAGTGTTTGATATTTTTTCTCCTATTTTCTTTTGGTGTATTTGGTTTGATGGCTCAGAAATTTATTATAACCACAGGAATGTGTTTGACAAGAAGGCCTATTCCATTCCTGAGTTGACTAAGCTCTTCTAAGCATACGTGGTGATCCCTACATTATCAGCAGTTGCTGTATGCATGGAGTCATTTCACTGTGATTCTGACTGCATTGCATAAGTAAAGAATTTGCCAAAGAACTATTTGCTTACTCAAATATTAATCCTGTGAGAGGAGTATATCTGAAAGTATCATTTTCTTGCTGCCAGTAACTGTCTTTATGCAAACTCTTTTTAGCTATTTTTTCTTCTGACGAGCACTTTTGAGTTTAGATTCAGGAATTCCTGTCTTCAGGAGTAACAGCCCTCCAGCACTGATACCCTCAAGGCTAATACATAGCAATTTTTCTCTAAGGTGAATGGAGAACTATAGTGGGAGGGGAAAAAAGTTATAGCTATGGGATTTTCTCTCTTCCCCACCAGTACCTTGGAGGTCTGTAGTCCATACACATCAGCTGTGTACCTTGGTATGCTCCTTGTAAGAAGCCAATAATACCTCCAAGATGTCAGCTCTTCTTTAGTAGTAATACATGTTAGGATTTAGGGATGAGTTTTTTCTTGCAGGAGGTAGCGACTTCCAAAACCTCATAACTGTTTTTACCTGGAACCATGGACAATTCCAAAAAGCCCGAAGTTCAGTGTGAATGGATCACTGTGGCCGGTCTTGCAATTTGCATTTTCTGATACAAAATTAATCAGCCAGAGTAAATAAACATCTATGTTTCCAAGAACAGTAGAGAAAATCCTAGGAGTTGTACTTTTGGCCTGTGGAAGTTAAGTCTTTGCCATCAGTACTTCCCAGGAGAATCATTCCAGGTCATTAATTTTCTTTCTCTTCAATAAATATTAACTACTTGATTTGAAAACCTTGTTGTTATCACGGGGTGGCTTCAGAAAATAAGGTGTGAGGGAAAGGGAATTTTGTAAACATGCTTTCTAACAATGTATAAGGGATAGCAGTTCTCCTTAGATGATTGGAGAAGAGGTATCTTCACTATTCTTAGAATGTTTTAATGTGTTTAACTTAACTAATTGTAGCATGATGAAAACATAAAACATCTGTACTGTATTAAAGTCCAGTATTACAATACTGTCAGTGGCCACAAGCATTTAGCAAGTATAAGGTAGGATAATACTTGTCCCCCAAAGTCTCACAATATCCAGAAACCTGTAAATAAAAACTGCAGTCTGAATGTTTCTCTGTGTTTGATAACACTGGGTGGTGATGGTGTTGTTGTTTTGTTCAGGTGAGTCCCTATAAACATTTGCAGCCTCCTGTGGAAAGCAGTTCCACAGCTTAGGAGAACTCAGGAGGGCTTGTAGACACCTGGATCTGCTTACTTCCTGGAGAGGTGCATTTTCTCTGTCCTGAGATGCTTGCAAGCTCATAACAGTTGGTTCAAGGATAGGGGCCAACCTGTAGCCTTTGGTCTCCCGAGAACATAAAAGTGGATATTTTTTCCTCCCCTTCATATAATTTTAAGGTACATTCTTCTGACCTGCCCTGGTATGTCTGCGGACACAAAGGAATGTAATCTGGGGAAGTGCTGTGCTGTTCCTACCTTACAGCTTCCTTTTGTTTTTTGGTCATCCAGATCTGAAGACTTTTAAAATGCCTCTTAATTTGAGAACCTGTGGGTCACTTTACCTACTTCTACATCTCAAGTTGCCAGGAGGAAAGGATACCATTATTCATTAGGCTGGGAAAGCAGAAGTTTGTTCTCTTATAATATTCGAATGGTCTGGGTGTGAGGGAACTGAAATCAAGGAATGAAATCCAGAGTGTTGGCAAAAAAAATGGTTTTTATTTTAAATTTCTCACTGTTTCAGACAGCCCTATTTACCTATCCATGTCTCTTATTTTGAGTTGTGAGGCTTATTTTTGAGTACTGTTATTGCAAAAAGAGCCTATCACCAAGAAGAGAAGCAGAACACACCCTGATTCAGGCAATAATATTTGATTCCTGAGTGCTGTAAATGATGTAGAAATGTGCATGTATTAATGAGGGATATAATAGGTTTGAGTGAAAGTGGGAGATAAGATGTGTTAATCTTGTATATTAAATAGTCCTACAACAATGAACCTTATAATGAGGCTGTTATTAAGTCTTTCCTTCACTGGCCTCAGTTCAGTGAAACCAACGCTTCTGAGTTTGGCATGTTTAAAGCCAGATTTCGCAAGAAAGGACCAAGTTTCTGAGATCTCTGTCATTTTGAACTCCTTACCACATTAGTGATGCGTACAGTACATGGTGGGAAAGATCTTTCCAGCACTCCATCATATAATATTTTCCCTTTTTTGGGTTTGAGGACACCTCCCTTGATATTAGTGTGCTGGCATGGAGTCTCTTGACCTCAGCTGTATCTTAGGAAAAGGAGCACTGCATTCTTCTCATCTACATCATGCAAACAGATTGTGTACTAACAAGGTTAGACTGTCAAAATAGCAATAGTTTTAAAGAAAAAAAACCTAATTGTCTAGAGTGATCTGTGATTTTTACATTTAGTGCTCTTCTAGCTATAGTGCTGAAGACAGCTCCATAAGAAGGCCAAGATTCCTGATTCATTGGTATTTATTTTTTTTCTATTTTTGTCCAGCAGCATTTACAGATTTTCATCTTGCCTCTTGCACCCTTTGCGAATAGTCAGATAAAAATCTGAATGCTACTGTATGATTATGTTCTAGTTTAAAAAGAGAAAATAATGTTTAAATACCCAAGCCTAATGCCCACTGTGGAAGATACAGAGTGGCAACCGTGTTAGGAAGCAGCAAACAGAAACTTACCTTAGCATCTCGGTTTCCTTTCCAGTAAGGACCCAAACGAGGACTTTCTCATTCTGAAAGCGGTGGCAGCTGGGCTGAAGGAGAGACTGCTTTTCTCCATCAGCATTATTCCTGTTTGAGGGTAAGGAAGAAGTTCAGTGGGAGACATCAAATATATAAAATTAAGAGCGATGATTGATTGTTTCCTGCAAGGAAGCAACAAGAGACACCATTGTGTATTCTCAGGTGATCCCCATTCTGATAGTAACCAAGACCAAACCTGATTAGCTTAGTTATAAAACGAGTTGATGTTTTGTGATCCTACATTCTCATTCCCTGCAAAGCAGGCACCTTTTTGATTTACTATGCATGTTCTTTAATTGAGATGGAGGTGCTGTAGCTCTGCTCTCAGTAAGTTCAGCTTTTACATTCATTTCTGTTTTGCCTGTTCATCCCCTTTTCTCCACGCTTCTGGCTCCGAGCTCACATTTATGCTGTTAAATAACTCCTCTTACTGTGTCTAAATAGACTGAGCATCCTTTTTCAGATACCTCAGTTCCCACCTTATCTCTCCTCGGGATTCTGCCAGGAGCTCCACTGTCAAATTAGAGTAAGGAACGTGTCTGTTTTAATATCGAGTAGTACTGAGATGACAAATGGCTTTGTGTAAATGGTAATGGTGACTACTGTAAAATTTTTTTTAATTCTCACAAAGGCCTGCAACTAAAACAGCAAACATTCCCAGCGATGGGTGTTTCACGTAAAGCCATGACTGCCTCTGCGGATGGGGCAGAGTGTAATTTGAGGAAGAGGAGTAGCAGGAGGATTTCACGGCGGATTTTCACATTTCAAAGCGATGTTTTTCGGTGAGAAAATAAACCCTGAGCGTTTGCCCGGGTGCGCCGCGCGGGCAATACCCGGAGTGCTCGCACGGTGGCGCTACAGCCCCACTTTTGGTGCGGCCGGGGCCGGTCAGTGCCGCTGCCGGCTCTGCAGATGCACATATGGCACAATATTATCATTTTATGGTTACAATTATGAGCAATTTGATACAAAATGAAAGCTAAATTATGCAGTGTTCCTTTTAGTTGTTTAATTTTGCGCTCTAAATATGTAGAAGGAAAAATAGCGCCGGTTTTGTGTGGATGGTGGTAGGTACAATGCCTCCTTTTGGCCTCGTGTTCTCACACAGCACAGGTTGTGATTATTTTCTCTCGTACATGATGAAATGTGTGGAGTTGTTCTCAGGTGGTGGGACTGTTTCGCACAGAAATTGTGTATGTCTGAATCTCCAGGCTCCTGTGTTTTGTAAAAAATGCATGGTACATTTACTGGCGGGTAGACAAATATATAAGTAACAAGTTCCTTCGCAATTTCCAGTGGAAGAGGCTGGGTAGCTGTGCCGTTAAAGCAAATGCCAAAGGAAGTCTTTAAATTCTGATAGTCGCTATAGTCGTTGGCAGAACTCCCCTGAAAGGAGCAAGTATGTTCTGAACAAATTCCTCCTTGCCAGTGAGGAAAATCTCCTGCCATTGCAGTTCTTAAGCTAAAAGTAAAAATTTTCATGGCCTATGCCAGGACTAGTATCTTGTTACAGTGGTCTGTGGGGTCTTCATATTGTGTATTCAAGTTCTTAGTTTTTTTCCCATCAGCTCCCTTATGTTCATTATTATGAAAATGCATATTTTTGCCAGTATGTGTAGCAGCATAATTCATCTTTTGCGTGTTATGTTCTTCCTTCCTTTCCAGTAAAAGAAAGTTGTTAGCAGAGCCAGGCTGTAAAATAAATCTTTGTTTTAGTTTTTTTCTTTGCTTGTAAGTATTCTTTTGTTTGTATTAATGAAGATAAGGCTGGAGATGTGCTTTCCACTTCGAATAGAAAATGCGAGCTCTGAGATGGTATTTGCATTTATTGATCCAGGCACATCTGCTGGCATATGATGGCGTGTGATATTTTTGTCCTTACCCACCTTTGAACCAGAGGACATGGCAGATAAGCTGTCCAGTTTGATTGGCATACCCTGTGGAAAGGATTTTCAACACGTAGGATCAAATCCTGTACCCTAAACTGCTTTTGCATTTTGAAAGTATGTTAGAGACTTCTCTGAGTTTGTCTGCTATACTGGGAATTAGTTTTAGGTTTAAATGCTTTCCTTGCTCTCATCAAATACAGGCTATCTTCTACTTTGGCCAATTTTAGATGCGCTATATTTGCATTGTGCATCTCAGTATTTTACAGAGTGTTAAAGTGAACTTGGGAATTTAATCATCTGTGTGGAACAGATCATCTTGGTAGATGATATAAAGTGTAGTTTGTCTATAAAAGAAATTACAAAATTACGAGGATAAATTATATTGGTGAATTTAACCAGGATAGGAAATCTTTTATCTTTTATTGCTTTTTCTCTGGGATCAGTTTTAACCGTGGTTCTACAGGTGCTATAGGTGGAAATGGAAAGATTATTTTTTGAAAACAGCTCTTCAGCTGTTTAGGAAACTGTTTTTTATTTCTGTTCACACCTAACATCTGTGAGTCCAGAGACTAGACTTGAATTTGATGTTTTTCGTGTGCTTCCTGAAAGCTCCAAAGGACTGCCCTCTCTTTGTCCCTAACTTTAACTCAGTAGCTTTTCTGTAGGTAGGTAACCATAACTTAACTAATTTGTATGCACCATATGCAGTCTTGGCTCACTTCAAAGTGTAATCAAGTCATGAACTAATTACAATACCATATTCCCAAAGAATGTAAATTTAATTTCCCTTCAAACAGAATGGGAATGTATTAAGCAATTCCTTTATATGAGAGCTGTGGCATTCAACAACATAATGCTGACTCTTCAAACAGAAGTGAAGTTCTTAACTTTTGTGGACCTTGTGACCTTTTTCCCTATGCATCTTCCCTTTTTATTCTTGCATCTTGAGTTAATTTACTGACTGGATAACAACATTAAAATATTCAAGTGTAAATTAAAATGTAACTGTTGGGCTTCAGATTGGAGATCCCTCTGTCTTATTGTATGTGACTTGGTTCTTTATAGTGTTTTCGGAATTGTGCTTCCTAAGGCATTTGGATCAGAAGAAAATTGTGTTTTGAATTGAAGGCTCATAAGGTTCAGACTCTCACCAGATGATTTTTTTAATACATTGAAAAGGGGATGTGCAGAAAGTTCCCTACAGGTTCTTAGCATCACTGTGCCAGGGAGTCCACATAAACTCAGTTATATAAGAACGAGCAAAGTGAAGTTGTTCATAAAACGTTTTATTACCTTCAGTCTTTGCAGCAACTTCACAGTTTAGATAATAAACCTTCATAGAAGTTACTAGTCTCTACCCTTTCTCAGAACAATGATTCACATAGAGTCAAACCACTTACTTTATTTCTCTTAATTTTAAAGGCAGAAGAAACATGTTAGGGTTGACTTTGATCCATACCTGGATACTCTGATTTCTAAAATGCAGTCCTGTTACTGTTCTGAGATGAGACTGTCAAAGCACAGGACTGTATGTAATAAACACAAGTAGTATTTTAAAATTAAATGTGGGTCAGCTTCCAATGAAGTATATAATTGTTAAATGCTAAAGGAAAGAGCTTAGAATATCTTAGTTTATATTTTAAAGTGTTCCTTTTATATGTTAATTCATTAATACCAGCAGTTTATTTTTATTCAGATGACTTTTCATATGTAAGTAGTTGACGCTGCATTATTTTAATCCTTTCTTTGGTTAGGAAGGAAAAAAAGCCTGCAGGTGGAACTCAGAATGACATACGTACTGCTTCTTTCCCAAAAGGCACAGTATCTCTCTCCTATTGATATACAAAATATTAAGGCAGAAAATAAACCCCATTACTTCACATGTCAAAATACTGTGAAAAATATATGCTTGGGTGATGCATGAAAAAAAGTGTGGGTCCACTTCAAACTGAACACACTTCTAGTGGAATTTGCCATCAGTCTGTTGTGGGTCTTTGGGACTCTGCAGACTCTATAAATGTGGTTTCCTTGTACTGTGAGTATTAAGATGTAGCTTGATCCTTAGTTGTAGCAATAGAGATAGCAGTGTTTGCAAACCCGGATGCATGGGTCTTACTCTTTGCCTGAGTTTGGCGAAATGCTTTCTTACTCTTGCAGCATTCTTTAAAGTCATTTTTAGGCTACTGACTGTACAGTGAAATGTAGTAGTACATGGTTCCACAGTTATAGATGCAGTGGTGCCTCTGTTAAATAGCTGTGAGCTTGCTGTGACATTCTTCAAGTGCCAGGCAAAGGCCAGTGGCATTTTGGAAGTGTGTAGTGTTGCTGTTGCTGCCAGAAAAAACCCAACCCCCAAACAAACCCCACGAAAACATCAAAGCAAGGTAAATTAGATCAGGCATGTGGTGCTTGATGCTGTGCTGCTGGGACAAGCAGACAAGCTCAGGTCTCCCTGCAATTTATCCAAGTAGATTTTTCTTGGGAGACCAGAGACCTCTCAGAGCTTAGTGAAGCTTCATCCACTGTCAGTGGCATTTCCTCAGCATCTCCTTCCTTGTCTAGTTTTTCTCACAGCATTTGTCTTCACCTGAGGCAGTGAAATGAGTCTGCTGAAACTGCCAACATGATGGTAACTAGTCAGGTTTCTAGAGGCATGTTCTTAAGCAGGAATTTTAAAAGACCAGTACTTTGTGGCTACTGGGTTGTGATTGCACATGTCAAAAATCTTTCTTCTTCACATCACAGAAAGTTTCTTGTACCATTACCACAGAGTTCAAGTTAATGCTGATATAAATTCCAATCCAATTTGTATGTGTTTGACTTTTTCTTTCCTTTTATTGCTTTATTCATCTTTGCATATCTCTGTAATAGCTCTGAGTCTCTAGAGAGTCTACCATTGGATATTGGGGCTGATGGGACTGTAGCATCTGGTGACTGGAGATTCAGCTCCTGTATTCTGTTCTGGCCATGGATCAGAGAATGCAGCCCTGAGTGAAAGGACAGTCCAAGCTGAAGCTAGTCAGGGACTACAGGAATGAGTCATCACTGGGCATCTTGGGAGGTCTATTAGGGCTTCTTTGCATGGGTAAATACAGGCAAACTCAGACTCTGAGCTAATCAGGTGCAAGATGAATCTGGTCTGTTAGTGCTGTGCCTGAGCCGTGCTAGTTTACCCTGCAGCTGCAAGATACATGTCCTGAAGCTGGCTTGAGGAGTGTGGGGCTGCTGGGCTGCACCTGTCTGCTCAGACATGCCTAAAGACTCCTCATGACACGGTTTTCCCATGTGTAAAAAGGAAATGATAGAGCTGCTGCCTGTCCCAAAAATGCTCTTGGCAAGCTGAGGAAAATGTCACTAGGTGGTAAGTTCTCTCAAACACTCTGAAAATACAGAAGGGCCTTTGTTATTAGATTGATTGCAAAGAATCTTGTTAGCTGTGTTCTCTTCCCTTTTTAGAAAAGTTTTTTCCAGCCTCAGTTTGCTGTGATTGGAAGCTGCTTTAAATTTCTTTCTTTCTTTTAATAAACTGAGATAAAACTAAATGTTTCTTCTTAAATCATAAAGGCCCCCAAAGAAATCTTATTTCTAAGGAGAAGATTGTCTGTCTCCTGGTTTGGTTGTCTTTTTCCCTCTTACAAAAAGTGATAAAAGAAAAGCAGAATTTCAGTAAATAGTCCTCATGGAGCAACCCAATGCTTCATTTGGAAACCTAGACCTGAAGAGATCAGTAGTTGTTTGAATTGCTGTAGCATGAACATTGCTTGCACAAGCATATGGAGGCTGATGTGTAGAATTCAGGAGCTTCTTAGGTAGATGCTGGATGCTCTGAACGAAAACATTTCAGATTTTAAGCTAGGCTTCACTTCTACTCTAGGCTTCACTTCTACTCTAAGAAGTGCAGTGAAGAAGCACTTCTTCACTGCAGAAGAAGCAGTGAACTGGGAACAGTGAAGGAAGTCAGTGGGTGTGCTAGAGACTGGCCCTTCTCCTCCCAGATTCTGGGAAAGCAGGAACTGTAGGGGTTTTTTTCTACTTCAGGCTGTGAGAGGCTGACAGCAGCATTTCACCAAGGAGTAACCTGTGAGTAGTTGAGGTAGCCATGGAGCAGACTTAAAAGACTGAGGATTAAGAGTGGAACTGAAGGAAGGTGTTGAGACTTTGCAAGGTTGATAACATTCCCAGACAGGTGACTGTTGCTGGCAGAGGTGTCCTCTGCTCCCAGCTCCACTCCCTCATGCCCGGTCTTGTGCCTGGCTGTTCTTTTGCCTCGCTGGGACAGTTTGCTCAGGCCCAGAGTGAGGGATGTGGGGAGCAGCAGAGCTGGTGTGGATGGAAGGAGTGAGTGGGAGAGTGTCTTTGGAAGCAGGTGAACATTAGGTGTTGACTGTGCCTTCTTGTGAAGCTTCACCCCAAGGAAAAGCTCTTAGTTCCCTGCCTGGCTCCCTGGACATACATTCCTGGCTTCCATAAGTGTGTCACTACTGGCAGCCCCTCCTCTCAAAGCCAACTATCTCCACTGAGGTTATTATCTCTTAAGAGCCATAAATGAGCTCTTAATTATTTGACTTACATTCAGTGAAAAAATTAACTAATTTATTCTATAAAATATGTAGTACTTGCAGTATGACACGTAAATGTGACTGTTGAAATCCTAACCTTTGCATTTCTAATTTTTTTTTTATTTTCCCGCCTCCACGTACAACCTTGATACTTTACTAATAAACTGCATAAAAAGTATTACTCTAATACATTCAAATGCATATTTCTTGGACATAAAACTACCATTCAGTGAAATGCCAAGTACCACTTCTCCCAGGTAAGTAACATCTGGCAAATCCAATATTTGTGCTCCTGAATACATGAAGAATTACCAAATGTGTCCATTTAGGTATATTACTTTTTTTGGAATGCAAATCTGTAGGACTTCTCCTGTACTGTTTTTTCAACCTTACAACTTTTTTTTTTAAAGCAGATTATGAAAATATTTATAATGTGCGTGTCTGTCCAAAGGCTGTATTGCCTTAGTAGATGCATGATCTTGTTATATCTGAATGACTTAAATACTTTTGTGGCAGTGTTGTGTATTGCCTGGCTAATTTGTAGGAGAAAAAAGGAGATCATCTTGCTGCTTTTAGTAAAAAATTCAATAGAATGAGAGAGTATATCTAATATTAAGGCTTTTTTTTTTTTCTTAAGAAGATATTCTGCACTAAATGTACTAGCACGTTTTTGACAATTGCCATACTTTCAGTTATTCTGCATGTGTCTTAAACAAATGAACTCTTTTTTCATATTTGGAGCTTCGTGTTTACTTAGTAAGCAAAGCAGGGCTTTAAACTCTTAGACTGTGGTGGCTGTAACAATACTTTGATTAATGTAGAGCGATTGTGTGAATGAACAAGGTTTTAATCTTCTAATACAGCGAGTTTTACTGTTCCTGACCAAATCTCAGAAGAATTTTGGGGACATCTTGGCCACTACTCAAGCTCATGTGATCACTCATGATCACATAACAGGCCTTTGGACAATCAGGATTAGCATGCATACTTTGCTAATGTTAATTTTGCTTGTCCTGTTTTAAACTGTATTTTAAATAAATTTGGCAGCCCCATGCAGGAGGTGGTGGCATGATGTGTACCGTGAGGGCTCTGCAGTCAGTAAAACACAAATGGGGCATATTTTAATGGCGCCTGGGAGTGCGGGCAGTCTTGCCTGGCTTTCCCAGTAGGACTAATACTGACACTGTGGCAAGAGGGAGGATGGCTGCCTGGCCATCACTCGTGTGCTGCAAGGCTGTTTAGGGTGCTCGTTTCTGGTGCCAGCAGTTGCTAGCCAGAGGGAGGAGAGGGCAAAACCTGTTTTGTGGGGAAGGGGTTGCTGGAAGCAAAGTGAATTAAGAAGGCTGTAAAAAATTGATAAAGATAGATAGGATTGTCCGTTTTTATATTCTGCCACATAACATGGGTTTAAATGAATTTCCCTATAATTTGTCTTCAAATACCGACATTTAACTCTTATGCTGTATAAATGAACTAGCTTTTGCTAGAGTAAAATTCATGCCCTGCGTCCAGGCTAATATGTTCACCTACTATAAACATTACTGCCTATGGTTACAACTGGAATAAAAAATTCCTTTTATATACATCATAGCTGGCAGAGACTCCTGAGACCACCACAAATCACTTCAGCCTTTTGGTGCTCTCTGACGAAATGAACTGAAATGTAAAGCAGCTCCGGCTTCAGGCAGGCTGGCTCTGGAAAGCAATTAGCTTGTTAAGACCATTGTTTGTACCCTCGCATATTTCCAGGTGCTGAGCAAAGGTGTTATGAGAGCTCTCCTGATTGATTTAAGCATTGGGGTTTATTAACATTCCATTCCTTCCTAAAATGGTTTGCTTATTCTCTCAGTAGCCATTTATTTAGAGGAAAGAAAACCAACTAAAGAACAACAAAAATGAAGTCTTGGCAAGGCCACCCCTCCTGCAAAAGAATAAGAAGAAAGTGGTGGGGGGGGGGGGGGGCGGGGGGGGGAGAGGGA
>VXBB01007277.1:160525-174747 GCA_013399915.1 Illadopsis cleaveri | reverse complement strand
AACCAAAAAAAACCCCTTAGGGTCATAACAGGGAATAACAAAGCAGTGAGTTATTTATGCAGCCATGATTGGCAAAAGTGATTGCAACATGAATTTGCCCAGAAGCAATGATTAGATCATAAAAATGTTAAGGAAATCTGTAACTCAACACCGTTTTAAAGATTGTAGAAGTTTTTGTTCCCTACCTTAATTGCAGTGACTTGTTATTAAAGTATTTATTCAGAGTAATCTCTTTGGACAGCGAGCCCTTATCCCATCTGCATGCATAATTAAAAGTGAGGGGGGAGAGAGGGGAGCATAAATGGTTTACCATGCTACATAGCAAGGGAGGGAATTACACAATGACAGGTGAAGAGCAGATTTATCTCCTGTTGGAATTTCAATGCTGCAAGCAAGGCAGGACACTGTTGCTAATATACTTGCAAACACCACAGTTACTGCTTCTCCAGATTACTGTCCAAAAATTATTGCTGGTCTGTAAAAGGCCTGTAGCACTGCATCTGTGGCTGTGGGGTTTTGAGCCATTGGCGCTCAAGCAAAGAGATTGGATTTGGGTATGTGGGCTTGTGAATCAATGTCTGTGCTTAAAAATGAACTATTTACTTACTTGGCTGGCTGTTTATTTATTTATAAATAAACACTGGTAATGGCTGACTTTGCTGAATACGAATAAGAGGGTTGTAGTTGTTCCAGCTGGAGCAATGTCATTACCTGCCTCCTGCTGCTGTCCCTTTTCCGATGATAAAAGAATTTGGTGCAATTCTTCTTTTTCCACTCTAACTAGGAAGAAGGTTGTAGTTGAACATTCATCTTTAGGCAGATTTATCATCATTAGGCGCTACTCAAACCCACGGTATCTGTTTTTAAATTGAACTGTTATGGATCTAAATCAGACTTACACAGAGTAAGTTGGTATATTTGGCTATAACTGTTCACTAAGGAGTGTTTTTCCCTTAACTTCTGATATCTCACCTCTGCAGCAGCAGTACAGAGAATGCCAAGAACTTTTGAGCCTTTATCAGAAGTACCTGGCCGAGCAGCAAGAAAAACTATCACACTCCCTTTCTGAACTCAGTGCTGCCAAGGAAAAGGAGCAGAAGGTAAGGTCTTTTTTGCCAACTCTTTTTTTTTTTTAAATGACCTAGTCAAAACATCTTTTTGAGACTGTAAGTGTATTGTCTTACATCATGAAGTGTTGAATGCTATTTTGTGATTAGTTTCCTATGAGTCCTTGCCTTAATAGGTGAATTGCAGGAAAAAAGAGAGAAAATCCCTGACAAGTTTTGGGTCAATAGAATGGGTGAAGTGAATTCACCATATTGGAACGGAGTAGGAATTATGGGAACCCACCCCATTGCCAAGGAAAAAGTTAAGATGCTGTTCTGTTTCCTGTTCTGTTATTTAAACAGGAAAATAATTGCAGTCACTGTAGATATAGCATTTCACATTTTCACTGTGGCTTTTGATGATTGAAAAGGGCCTTACAGATGATGTATTTGGTCAGTGAGAGCTTTTTCAAGTCTGTAAAGCAGCTCATCTGATTTGAGCTATTTATAGAAGACCTATAATTTTGTATGCAGTTAAAACCAGAAAACATTGACTAGGGATACATGTAAGTGATAAAATGTTTCTCAGATGCAGACACCCAAAGCATTGAGAACATGCTTGCTTGAGACTTTCTTCTGGTAGCTAGGTGCTCAGTTTGCATCCCTGCTGATGGCAGATTATACGCTGGAAGAGAAAACTGCCTGTGCAAGTGCTCTACCCCATATTCTTGCTTGGTCTGGTAGCAGCCTCCATCTGCAGATCTCCAGAATCCGTCCTACCTAAGACCATGCCTTTTTGTAGAGGTTATGCCGTTGATCCCCTCTTCCGCTGAAACAGTCTTAAAGGCTTATTTATAACAGGGCTAGAAGGTAAGTCATCAACACAAAGTATCCAAAAGGAGGCTTGATTCTGGCATCTCAGTGGTTCCCTGCTGTGAAAATTATGCAGGCAGATACTGCTTCTCAGGAGACTGGAGACTGTGCAGGAAGGAGTCTTTTAATTCTCTCAGGAAGCAGATAGCAATATTCTGTGACTTCATTGGCATCAGGAATGTTTTGGGGTTTTTTTTGTCCCGATTATGTGGTTTTTTTAGTGTTTTTTTAGCTTTTTCTTTTTTAGGTCCAACATTGTTGGACATTGAGCTGTTTGTCAGGCTTTTAACCTTTTATAAACATTTCATTTCCATTCTTTTGTGTTTATATCTGCCATCCATTTTTGTGATGGCATTGAATTCAAAACAAGAATATCTCTCCAGAATGGATGATGTTTGTGTTGCTGCTTGTATGGCATGCAGCTTGCTGGGGATCTCCATGGAAAATAATCCAGAGGAGTCCATGTAGTCCAAAAGCACTGTGGTAGCTGTGTTTTGGCTGGTGCCAATCCTTCTTTCAGGTTTTGCCCTGAATGTTTTATTTCTAGCCTTTCAACTTCAAATACATTTATCCTCTACTAGGGTTAGCCCTTAGTATTGAGGGATCCAGTGTGATCACATCTACAGGACAAAGGCATGGAAGCACACAAAAGGAAATCTTCAGCCCACTATCAAATTAATTCAACAATCCCCATTCATGTCCTCTTGTTCTTCTGTCGTCCTAATCACTCTATCAGTGTATACACAGAGACTTCTTTAAAATTGTTTTCTGGTTTCATATGCAAAGTTCTATCAAACTCTTCTTTTATTCCATTATTTCTTTTCTCTATACGTACAGGTACTTTTGTCCACAAATGCAAATTCAGATATTATATCAAGGTTTGCCTTGACATTTCATTTATGGTTACATACTTTACAGCTCCAGCCTAGCAGGTCTGAAATTACCCTAGTCCTCCTGTTGTGTGCAAAACATTGTAGGCATAGATAAAAACCTGTCAAAACATGTTTCAACTGATTTTTCTTACAGTGTGCAAAATGTTTCTGATGTTTCTAGCCTTACTCTTCAATTTTCTCATTCTTTGCATCTGGCTTCATAAATTGTTACCATTTTTCACCCAAACAAGCGCTTTGTGCTGTGTTTCTCCTCAGAGTTTAGAAACTGTGAAGAGGTGAGCAGGAATGCCCCATTCTGTCAGTTCTTTCCCTCAGGCAGTGCTTCATGGGATAGCTTTGGAAGCCCAAGAAGGGTCACTGGGCTGCTTCTTGATGGGACTTCTGTGTTATTTTCACGTATCTTTTAATACCTGAACTGTGACCTCTTAGTGTCCTGATGGATCTTTCTTTGTTCTATTTAAGTGTTGTCTTAGCACAGTAGTTCAGGCCGGAATTGTTCTGTCTGCCTGATGAGATCTGCTGAAGGGGAGCACAGAAGCGAAGTATTTTTGAGAGGAAAGAATTGGAAGAGGACAGATCCAGAACACTTTCCTCCTGATTCGAGTACTGCCCATGCCAGTTCCTTCTGCCTCACTGAAGCTTTTGTGCCCTCCCTTTCTGTTTTAAGGTGGACTTTGACAAGAGCAATCTTACTTAAATGTTAGGATAATGCAAGTCTTTGTGAGTTTTGTTTGAACCCAGATCCATTTGAAATCTTTTCCTTTTCACTTGATTTTGTCTGGGTTGAGGAAATCTTGTATATGTCTGAGTTTTTAAGCAATATAACTAGCTTGCTACATAGTTTTCTCTTTGTAGAATTGCCTTGGAGATATAATCAGCGTTTCCTGTTTCAGGACACTGCTGATCTTACTGAGGTCTCTGTGTTTTGATGCAAGATGTTGTTCCGATTTTCCCATCTCTTGTGGAAACAATGGACTTGTGAGAAACGAACTTCTCACTTTAAAATTTCAAAGGTTTATTAAACCTTAACAAATACAGCAAATGACTGAATAAGGAGAAAGAGCAGTGCTGGGATCAAGGAACTAAATGCCATGTGCTCACCCACGAAATGACTGCTCTGCCATTTATACCCCTGGTGTTGCCTCAGGTAACCCTGGCCTCGCCCAATGTCTGCCAATCATCTCTTCTTTGCTATCCATTGGTGGAGACAGCTTTCTTGCAACTTGATTGGAGATCAGGTATTGCCACGCCACGCCTCCTAGTAACAAGCCTGCGCTCCTCCCAAATGCCCTGGCTACCAAGGCTGTCCAGTGTCAATAATACCAGGGGGAGGGGAAAGGGTACTACGTGGACAACAAATCACAGTAAAATAACTATATATCTATAAAACTTCTCTTAATATTCATCCCTTAATTGCGAGAACCAACCATTGCATTACCCATGTATAACAGACTGCACAGCTGTGGTCCGTAATGAAGCACGTTTTTGTTCTGGCTGTTTTGAGCTGTTCTTTCTTGTTTCTGTTATTTTCTCCCCTTTTTCTTACTTGTTAGTTTGGAGTAATTTCTAGTGCTACACCTGTATCTTAAAGCCTCCTGCTTGTGCTTTTCACCTGCGTGTCTCCCTCGTTCTTACCATACCACAGTTCAGATCATGAGCTGTCACTTTGCCCTGGGCCTAGGTAGGTATTTGGAAATATCTCCTTTCAGTGTTTAAATGCCAGGTTTTCTGTCAGAATAAGACAATTAACAGGTCAAGAGAACAGCAGCATTACCAAACATTGATGACATTGTTGTAAAAAGAGGTAGAGTTCTTTAGGATGTAAATGACTGCAGCAGCTGTGTGCATGTGGCTGAAATGCAGCCCTGGTTTGTAGCTGTATTGAACTAATGCAGATGCTTTGGTGTTAACTTTTATTTTTGTCTGTTTTAGTATCACCTAACTATAGCAGTAACTCTGAAACCATGTTTTCCTCTTAGCTAATATTACTTCTTTATAATGGAAGTCAGCCCTCAAAATGTAAAGAAGCATCTTGGTAGTAGTGAAATAAAATTGCTGGGAAGGTGGTGGTAAGATGATTTAAGTGAGAACTCTCGTGGAGTCAATAATCAGTAACTGGAACATGGAACTTCCCTTTCTTTTTTTTGTGAGATAAAGTTAATTCCATTTGAAAAGATACTTAAGGTGACATGAATTGAATTATTCAAACTGGCCTTCTCAGCATTAACTCTAGGTTAATATCTCATGATGCTTCTGGTTTCATTATAGGAGTTTTAAATACATAACTTTTTATAATAAATTCAATACCTAGAAGCCGAACTGAAATTGGTTTACCTTCTACCAACCCATAAAAAGAAACATTAATTGTAAAGTGAATACTAAAGTGGTCACTAAAGTTGACTCAGATTCAGAGAGATAGCACTTTGGTAAAGGAAGAGCTCTACTGAAAAATAGGCTTCTGCCTTGCTGTTAATAGAAAATATCATTCCTATTAAAATATAGTTGATATAGTTTTCTATAAAAAATGATTTTTGTATATACTCTCTGCAGCACCCAAACATTCAGTCTATGTCATTTTCAGAAGCTTTACACAGACATGTAAAGAAAATTGCCCTTATTTTAGGTAATCATGTCTGACCTATTTTATATACTCGCCACTTCACTGCCATCTCAAACAGTGGCAAAAATCCAATTTGATTTGGCTCATTCTAGGTGATGAATCTGTAGATGTTCTGCAGTGTAGGGTAGGACTTGAGTCACAAAAGTTGGACAGGCAGCTGAGTTTCTGCAGAACTGAGGTTCTTGAGCTCTATTACCTTAAGGAAGGATAATACCTGTAGTCTTAGCACTGCTTATTAATGTTAATCTTTGAATTTACAAGTGCAGCTGACAGTGTTTGTTTCTTATTTGTGGAAGATTACCAACACATCTGCTAATTCCCTTGATTCACAAAGATTCTTGTGTGTGTAAGGCTTCAGTTCTTCCTTGTGTAGAAGAAGCATGGATATGGAGTGGCATTATAGACAGAAAGGAATATCAAGAATTTATTTTCAATGGTGTATCATCTCCCCTCTCCTTCTGTGTTCTGATGTCTGCCCCCTCTTTTGAGGTTTGCCAGTGGCCCTCATCAGAAACGAGGTACATGGATGCTAAGCACCGTGCGAGCATCCTGAAAGACATAGTCTGCTTTGGGCATATGGTAAAATCCTAACAAAGTTGACTTTTGGGAAGTCTTTTTTTCTTTAACTTTTAAAATAATGGTGCTATTTCTCTTGAATCACTTCCTAAAAATTGTTGAATGCACTTCACGGTAAAGTCCAAAAAAAGCTTTTATCTGCCAAAACTAGTAAGGCTTGTTTTCTTTTGATATTGGCAACTAAGATTGTTGTTGTTTTTTGGGGGTTTTTTTGCCTTAATAAGGATGATTACATACTAAAGCTTCAAACATTACTTATTTGATTTATTAATTTTTTTCCTTTGAAAAAGATATTGAAACACACCAGTCTTCAGAAATCTTTCCTTTGTGATTATCCTCAAACTTCCCCAGATCCATTTTTTTCAGCACAGGTCACCTTTAAACACATTCTTAGCTTGCTTAAAGGGAAAAAAATCCCACATATGCGAAGGGTTTTGAATGCTATAAGGTAAACCTTCATGATAGAATTGACTTTGTCTGTTTACCCAGCTGTATGGGAACAATGGATGAGCCCTTCTGAAAGATACTTGAAAACTGGGATAATAAATAAGGAACTAATTTGACTAGGGACTCAAGGGTATTGGAATAATTTGCAAGGCCAGACAGAGACAGTTTTAGCATGAGTAACTGTCAGGAATAGCCTTGCCTTACCTGTGTTACTTTCTGCAAATCCTCTGATCTCTCTCTGTGCCTCCCTTATCTGTAAAAATGAGATAATGTTTTTATCCTCATTCTTTCTGGTTTTTTTACTGAGAATGTCAGGTTTCAGGTGCTTTTTCATGGGTGTTCAAAGTGATTAGCAGTGATATCTCAAACATACGGTGGTCTGGAATAGACTACCCTGTAATAGCATGAAGAAAAATAATGTTTTTTTCCCTTTTACCTCTAAGATACCAGGTCATAGTAATTTACCTGTCTTTTCTAAAAAATGTTAACACCGAACGGGAATGCAGACGGATATAAATATTTAAGCAAAAAGGAGGTATTAGTATTGCAATACCTGTGCATTGCTAGCATTCACAACAAAGTTCCACCCACACTCAATCTCCTGGAATATGTGCCACAGTAGAACTGTTTGGCTTGCCCAGTCTGTTTTCTTAATGTGGATGACACTGTATGCCTGGTGATAAGCACTTCCCTCTCTACTCACTCAGTTCACCGCTTAACTGAGATTTGTGTCATTTCACCATCTCTTTCTTCTACAGTCTTTAATCAGCCTTATCTCTAGTCTCTTTTAAGATATTTTCATTTTCCTTTTGTTTTCTTTCAATATATCTCTTTCAGTTTCATCCATTTAGCCTTAAAAACTGTCCTTCCTATGGAAATCTTTTCCTTGGGTGAATAGTCATCTCTGGTGTATATTTTTCTGTTGGGGGATGTGGTGGTTTCACATTTGCCGACTGGGAGATAGGATTTTGGGAGAAAAAAAGGTGAAACAGATTCAACTTAGAAGTAAAAAGATAGTTTATTAACACACAATAAGAAAAAGAAGAGAAAATGAAACCTTCAAAACCCTTTTCCTCCCCCACAAGTACCCACTTTCCTACAAACCACATAGAGGTAAAACCTATGACATTCAGTCAGTTTCACCATTTAAATATAGTCTTTCATCAATTCTTCAGGAGGGGAGTCTCTTGTTTACTATGGAATTTTCTCACTGACAACCCAGAAAAGTTCTTTTGTGGGTTGGAGCTCTCACAGAAACAGCCGCCTGGGGAAAATCTGCTTCTATATGGTCTCTTCCCATTAGCAGTTGCCCAAGCTGCTTATGGGTNCTGGGAAAGGGCTCAGGCCCATGGCCAGGCCTTGGGCCAGCTCCTCCCCCATAGGAGGAGCAGCAGGGTGTTTTCCAGCTGCTAAAAACCGATCCGGGCTGGGATGGGGGCACATCATCCCCTCCCCTGGCCTGGGAGTCCCTGGGCCAGGCGGGCCGCTCATGAAGACCCAGGCCTGGGCAGGCATGGCTGTCCTGGCCCCCTCCAAAGGAGAGAAAGCCGGGACTGCCTTACATCTTGTGAAGCTGAAAGGAAGAGGAACGACCCCAGGCTTCCTTCCAACTTTTAAGGCTGTGTGTTTCCCAGAGGTGGATCTCTACATGCAATTGGCTATTTTGTTAATTTAAAAGGAAAATTTGTCAATTTAAAGGAATTCACCTATTGCACTTCACCATCTGTGCTAAACCAGCACAGGGGATAAATCTGGAAAGAAGATGGTGCCTTCATTTCCATTCTCCAAGATCAAAACATTCTCTTGGCTTTGTAGGCTTCTGATGATACTGTTACACTTGTGAAACGTCACCTCTGGATTTACAAGAGAATTTAAATTTGCAGCAGAACTGCCTGTCCGTGAGAGACACTTTGCAAACTCTTAGATCTGGTATTGCAATTTCTCCAGTCTAATGTTGTAGTGGCTCTTGGGAGAGTGAATTGTGGCCATACTTACCAGCATCCTCTCACTTTGAAGTGGGAGTAAGGCTTTTTTCAGTGGATTCAAGGCTGCATATGAATGCACTTGCCATCAAAGATTTTGTGTTATGCTACAGGCCTTGAGGAAGGAGACTTCTGCTCTATCCATCACTTTGTGGAACTACCAGTTTACCTGGCAGTCATTAGGAGTCTGAGCATACCAGCTGCCTAGCCATATGTTGTCATTACTGATATATAGTCCATTTGACCTGTGCACATGCCCTTTGATTCAGCAGTATCTAGCCTTTTCCAAAACTTGAGACTCTTGAAAATCAGTTTGTCATGTACTTACATCCTTGATTCACCAGTTCCCAGTTCCTAGACTTGTCTGATTCCTCCAAGTGTGGCTTGTTCTTCATGTTATGATTAAAATTACATTCCTGAACAGGAAAATCAATGCTGGGAGCTTTCAAAGCCCAACTGAACCAGAAACATAATGTACTTTGGAGCTTGCCTTGTTTTGGTGCAGTGTAGACCAGATAACTAGCACAGTTCCCATCCAGCTTGAATTCTTCTTTGACCGTTGTGTATTGTCTCTTCACCAGCCTTTCAAGAGGGAGATTGTCTTGTGAGAACATATTTTGGTAAAAAGTGAAAATGTTTCTGGGCCAATCTAACAACTGGAATCCTATTTCTGAAAATGCAGACAGAGTTGCTGTTTCTTGCTGTTGAAATTAATACAGTCTGTAACTCATCTAGGATTTCATAATCTAAGTACCCTTATTCATCACTGTAGATTACAGATAGTGTGATATAAGTGATTACTATATTGAAAGATAAATTGCTTGCCACATTTTTGTGTGTTGATCAGGTTGTTTAATTAGAAATGTCTTTATTTAATGAAAACCAGGTGATTATCAGTTCAGGGCACTAAAGGTTCGTCTTTGTATGGCAGAAAGATTTTTCATGAGAGCCGAGGGTGTAATTTTCTTTCAGCTAAGAAGGTGGAAATTCGTTATCTGTCTGTACCAGGATGATTGCCTGCAGAAATACCTCTTCAAGTTAGTTCTGAATACCCCAAGATTTAGCTTGAGTCTTTGATTTTGACCTGCAAAAAGTTTGAACTTAAAGTTTTTCTGATGCACAGTTTGCCATTTGAAGTTTGTAAGAAGTCTCTTTCTGGGATTTTATCCACCACAGAACAAATTTCTTAAGTTCTTGAGACAGCTGGACTCATCTCCTTATATAAGCAGAATGTAACTGGTGAAGTGTCATCTGCGTAGACCAGGCATCTACAGCATTTACTGCAAGTCTGCATACATGTTGCATGTGATTTTTGGTTTATAGCAGCGTGATTACTTATCTCTGATCCAGTGAATGCATTAAATATCATTGCATAACAATTTTTGGTTGCCTTCTATTTCTGACAAATGCCAGAAAATGTCTGACATGTCACTCTGAGTTCCAGTAACACAGATTGTGCTTCATTTTGAAACTTTGTATAATTTCAGATTTTGGAACATGGGTAGAAACAGATCATGTAGACATTCAGTGCCATCATGTGCCAAAGAGGTTTCACAGTACCATCAACAGAAAAAGGGATATATGAGTTTCTCCTATCTATGCAAGAAAACGGTCAATCTGACACATAAGTATTCAAAGCTACCTACACATATGCATGGGCTCTCAGGCTGAGTTACTTACTAAGATTTAGAATGTGGGAAAGCCAGTGATGTCCTCTGACCCCTCTTGGAAGTCTGGTTTACCTTGAAGTTGGTCTCTGCCCTGAAATAAAGTAATTTCTCATTAATCTTTAATAGATGCATTTAATTCCATGTTAAATCTTCCCTCATCTGTTCTCTGTAAGTGGTAGCAATTCTATTGACTGGAGCAGACCAGAAAAACACCCAGGATATCTTCTGTTTTGTGGTGTGTAATTTCAAAAACTCTTCTTACTCTCTGGAGCTGAGTCATGGACATCAGTACCTTAGTTGTATGATGCATCTGCTGGATGTCTCTGCTCTAAAACTTCAGAGGAATTTTCACAAAGAAGACCTGCTTAGTGGATTGGCTGGAGCTGCTGTCTACGTGTAATTTAGTAAAGCTTTTGACCCTGTCTTCTACAACATTCTCCTGGAGAAACTGGCTGTTCCTAGCTTGGATGGGTGCACTGAGGAAAAAAATGGCTGGATGTCTCTACCTAAAGAGTGCTGGTGAATGGAATTATATCCAGCTGAGACCAGTCACAGTGATGTCCCCCAGGGCTCTGTTCTGGGGTCAGCCGTTTTTTATCTTTATTGATGATCTGAATGAGGGAATCAAGAGCTCCTTTAGTCAGTTTGAGAACAGTGCCAAGTTGGCTGGGAGCATTGGTCTGCTGGAGGGCAGGAAGGCTCTGCAGAGGGATCAGGACAGGCTCGATCCATGGGCTGAGGCCAATTGTGTGAGGTTCAACAAGGCCAAGTGCTGGGTCCTGTCCCTGTGCCACAACAACCCCTGCAGCTCCAGGCTGGGACAGAGCGTCTGGAAGGCTGCAGAGTGGGAGAGGACCTGGAGGTGCTGGTTTCCAGTGGCTGAACATGAGCTGGAGTGTGCCCAGGTGGCCAAGAAGGCCAATGGCACCAGGCTTGTGCCAGCAATAGTGTGGCCAGCAGAAGCAGGACAGTGCCCATCCCCCTGTGCTGGGGGCACTGGTGAGGCCACACCTGGAATCTTGTGTTCAGTTCTGAGTTCCTGACAACAAGAAGAACACTGAGGTGCTGGAGCATGTCCAGAGAAGGAAACGGAGCTGGGGAAGGGTCTGAAGCACAAGTCTGGGAGGAGTGGCTGAGGGAGCTGCAGGGACTCAGCCTGGAGAAAGGGGGACTCAGGGGGGACGTTCTCGCACTGCAATGACCTGAAAGGAAAGTGTAGCCAACTGTGGGTCAGTCTCTTCTCCCAGGTGACAAGTGATAGGACAAGAGCAAATGATCTCAAGTTGTGCCAGGACAGGTTTAAATTGGGTATGAGAAAAAAATTTCTTCACTGAAAGAGGAATCAATCATTAGAACAGACTGCCCAGGGAAGTGAGGGAGTCGCCATCCCTGCAAGCATTTAGAAGATGTGTAGATGTGGCAGCTGGGAACATGGTTTAGTGGTGAGCATGGCAGTGCTGGATTAATGGTTGGACTTTGTGGTCTTAGAAGTCTTTTCCAACCTAAATGGTTGTGTGATTCTAAGAACCTTTGTCCTTTCTCTAACTAGGTCAGGGACCTACTCTTGCAGGCTGTCACTTTTAAACCTGAGCAGAAAAATTTTTATTCTCAGTCATACTGAGAACATCATTTTAGTCAGGAACCATTTATGTTCATGATTACAGAAAATGAGACTGAAAATTTTATTGCAGAACTTATGTCAGTAAGTGAGAGCACAGGACTGCAAAGGCCTGTGAGCAACTGAAGTCACTCATCTGGACGTTAAGTGACAGCTGGGGAGACCATTTCTTTTCCAGAGGTCCATATGCCCTTCATATGAAGTGTAAAATTCTGCAGTTAATATCTCTTCTTTTTGAATACTTATCCTTCAGAACTTGTTTAGTTCTGGGATTCCTTGTTTTGTGGTTTTGGTGTGTTTGAAAGTGTCCCTTGTAATGAGTGTGCACATTTAGATGTGGGGTTGAAGGAGACAGAATGGTTATTTTTGCTGTAACTTTTGCATTAAGTGTGAGCACACTTCTTGGGGTCCCTGGAGATTTTGGGGTTGAGAGGGATAAAGGACCTGGGATGTACAGTGGTGGTCTAGTATCAACATACATGTGGGAAGGACTTGCTTCTGGCCATCAGTGCCAGTGCAGAAAGCCAGCTGTTCTGTGTTCCTGGGTGCCTGTGCAAACATTAATGAATGAATACACAGACTGACTTGTAAGTAACCTCTTTTTTAGCAACCCCATGTGTGGCACCTGTTGAAGACACGAACTTATGGCCGAAACATCAGCACAAGTTTAGCATTCCCACTTGAACTGATATATGTAAACAAGCTTTGGATATAATAATCTGTCTGGTTGTGTGACTATAGTATTTCCAGGTTTTTCTAAATCTTAACACAGAAATAAGTCTCAAATTTATTTATTTATTTATTTATTTATTTATTTATTTATAACTTGAACATTCTGGTTAATCAGCTGATGTCAGCTTTTTGAAACGTTATCTTATGCCCTTACCGTAGGTTCTAAGCTTCAGGTGTTTTGGAGCCAGGAGTAGGTCTGGAGAGTTCAGACACGTAATTAAAAAGGTCTTTAAATATTTAGGCCATTTTTCATTTTTTTCCATGGGAATATCATTAAAGGGACATGAGAAATTTTGATTAATATTTTTCATTGCTTGTGCTGACTGTGAGAATTCTACATGCAAGTGTGCAGCTGGGACTGCTACTGTGGTCTTCCCAGGTAGGTGAGGGCCGGCTGGCAGGTAGATGAATTGAGATCTAATTCTGTTCTGTTACTGTATCGCTGTCAAATTATTTAATTGCTTTCTGGATTAGTTTGTTGCTATTTAAATAGGACATGATGCCCAGTGTTTGTTAGAGAATGTAAGCTCAGTGAATTTGAAATGTTGTGTAAATGCTAAGTTGATTTGTAGGTCTAGTTGTAAGATCATGTAAGGAGAGCTCTGTTCGCTTGGGACTCCTCCATACATAAGTTAATTCTTACAGAAAGGTAGTAGTTTTGCTTGTGCTGGGTTAAAAAAACAATTACTCAATATAGGGAAAACTCCTCCCTCCAATGCTGTATGATGCAAGACAGATACACATATTGTATGATCTATTTAATTGATGTGTTTATTCATCAGAAGTAAAAAGAATCACATCATCTGAAATGGAGAGTATATGCTTCTGTGAGTAAAATACAAGATGATGACACTGGAGTCCCCTGTTATGTAGACATACTCATATGCATTTTTATTATCAGTTTATTTAAGGATTAATTCCTTATTATGTAAGAGTTTATAACAGTGAAAACACTGTGATTGTAATGGTGTGCTTATTTTAAAAGAAGTAAATATAGAGTACTACAGATTTGCTTTATAAAAAGTATTTGAAAACTTGCAGCTTTTTTCTTTCAGTCCTTTGTTGGCCAGACCATGTAACTCAGTGGACATGTACATATTGGAAAGTTACTCCCTGATTCCTTCTTTCTAGTGGTGAGTGACAGCAATGTCAGTCACTCTTGGGTGCCTGTGTATATGGCAAGAGTGAAAGTGTGAGGCACCTGCAGAAAGTTACTCAAATCCAGCAGATTATTCAGTTTAGATGAATCTGTACATCTTTTTTCTGAAGTCCTTGTTATTTTCTATTAAATACCAAGATATTCCATTTGCTTTTTCCTGAACGATTAGATGGCATCATCACTAAGATGATCAACACTGCATGTGAAATGCACAACCCTAAGTAATAAACAGGAGCATGTTTTTTTCTGGTCTGGCTTGTTGATTTTCAGAAATATTATTAAGGGTCTTTACATGTTGAACTAATCTCTTCTCTTAAAATTAAAAAGTATTTTGAGTATTCCTTTTAATTTGTCTTCAACTTTTTGAACTCCTAAATCTGCACTTCTGTGTGGGAACGAATGGCAGATAGGAGGCTGTCAAACAGACTTGGGCAAAACTAGAGACGTTCATTATTCCCTTTTAACCCTTTTTTCCCTAACAGAAGCAAGTTTAAAGATTGAATTAAGAGATTAAGTCTTCAGTAAAAATAAATATGAAATAAAAATTGTAAGGATATTATGAAAAACCTTTGAAATGTCAGAAACACTGTAACGTGGAGGGCTGGT
>VXBB01007277.1:122240-160515 GCA_013399915.1 Illadopsis cleaveri | reverse complement strand
TGTAACGTGGAGGGCTGGTCATTTTTTGAATTATCAAAAGCCTAGGAGATACCTCTTCTTACTTTGGCTGTAATCACCAATTTTTTTTCTCTGTGTTAGTGAGGAATCTTTCCATATCATGGTTTGATGGATAGGATGACTTGAGTGAGAGCTGAAGTGGAACTTGCCAGCCACCACAGTAAGATGCACTATTTCACAGTGGTAGGGGGCAGGAAAAAGGTTTGTTCTGGGGACATCTGGGAGCAAATAAGGCTAAGTTATTTGGGCGGCAGAAGTAGGAAAGATCTCAATGTGTGTGCTAGCAGATGTGAACTGTTGTAAGGCCAGTAAGTTGTGGGTGCATGTGACAACCCTCCTGGGGCAGGAGGCCACTGTTCCCTTGGTGCCAGGTGCAGTGCTGGGAGCTGCTGCTGCCAGCACAAGCCTCACTATTGTGGGTCAGGAAAATTTCCTTTCTCTGGTGGTTGTATTCAAGTAATGAAGATTTAGACACTTTTAACAGAAAGCTGTTCCTCCCAGAAACTGGTCTTCACAGTTACAGTTTTTACATGTATTTATCTCTTTTCACAAAGGGGCAATTAAATTCCCATAAGTCTGCCAAATTTATTACGTTCTGTCTACCTAAATATTTCCTGTCATTTCAGTTGAATGTGGCATTTTCTGGTTCTTTTTATCTTGCAACTGCTTAACTGTCACATATTCTTTCTGAGCTGGCTAAATGTCGAGGGTGGAATAAATTATTACTCACATACTGTTATTTGTATAACTGTACTGTTTGGATTGGGGGACCAATATCCTCTTGTATGAGGTAGGCATCTGAATTTGAATCTGAATGATGGTCACTGTTCCAAACAAGTCACAATGTTGATGTGTTGAAGCACTTTTCTAAAAATCAGTTGGATATGAAAGCTGCTTTGAAGATAAATGCAGCATGATTAAATTAAGTATTACTTACTGATATATATTTCTTGCATAAATTTGATTTTCTATTTACATTGCTTCCTGAAAATGCCATTGTTAATAGACTTCTGACATCTTATTTCGCTTATTGCTGTCTCAGTAGCATTTTATTTCTGATGCTTTAATAACTCAGTGTAGACTGAAAGGATAAAACTGAGGGAATTGACTGAACTAATTAGACCCTGATTTGTCTGGCTGTCCAGCGCCTGACAAACGTGTCTTTGACATAAGCAGAATAAAACATTTCTGCTATTAGCCACTTACAAATATCTATTTTGGCAGAGCTTTGAAACTATTTCATTCTTACGGCATATTGTGCTGGGTAAGGAACCAATTCAGGATTTTTCTTTTGCCATTGTGACTCCCCCTTCCTGTCTGTGTTGAAATAGAATCATATTTAGTAGCGTCACAAAAACTCAAAAACAGTTAATGCACTTACCATCCTAACAAACTGGATATTTCTGAGAAAGTGGAAATGTTCCCATTTCAATTTCTGGTTAATGACACACTTGAGTATGGCATCTGAAATGTCAGTCTTTGTATTTTCAAACCTGTAGAAACTTGAATAAAGCTTATACATACATAAGAGCAATCAACTCTGATAGCAGTAGGCTAAATATCAGTTTCTGAAAATAAATTTTATATGAATCTATTCTCCAGACAATTTGACTTCTAAATGTTTAAAAATGTGACATCTTTATATAAGTGAATATAGATTGAGGCAGGAGCTATAAAAACTTGAAGTTTCCGTGCATCACCTACTTTTCACTATTACCAGTTAAACAGCACAACTGGATACAATGTGGCTTTACTGCTTTCCATTGCAATAATTTACTGCCCTTCTGACCTATAAACAGATAACCATTAGCATGACTTGATACTGTTAGAAGTTTGGATACATTCTCAGGTGTAATTCACGGTTTTAAATATTGTACGTGTGAAAGGTTTTATAACCCAGCATTTGGAAGATGGCAGCATTACATTTCCTTGAGCAGTGTTCTGGGAGTAATGATTTGTCACTGCAGCCTTGTTACAGGGCTTCCAGAGTGAGCATCTTCTCACCTCCTCCTGGATTGCTGTATCCTTATGTAAGGACCATTGAAAAATTCATTAAGCACCTTCCCTTTTGAAATTGCTTTCTTAGAGGGTGACTTCACTGCAATCTACATGCAGAAAGTTTTTGGTGACCTCAGTTATTGATTTACACTTATAACTTCCTTCCAGTGGGGGCGGAATTTGGGACCAAATGTAAGTGGTTCCTTGTCCTATATCTGCTACTGATTCACTCTGTGACCTTTGGATAATTACTTCAGCTTTCTGTGCCTAAGCTCACTATTTGTACAGTGAGGTCAGCAGTGCTTTCCACCGCCACTTGTAAAGCTTTTTCAAGTTTGGTGCTTGAAAACCACAAGAACAAAGCACTGTCATGATTCATTATGACATTACTGCCTTTGTACCAAACTCCTCTATTGAAATAAGAACAGTTGGGCTGGGGTAAGAGTGGTGAATCCAGTCTGTTGTCCTTTTTCTATTTTTGAGATATAAAATAGCCATTAGAAGTGTTTGTGCAAAATGGCAAACCATTTAAATTCCAGCAGGGTTGTGTTAGATTCCTCTGGTTGCTGTTTCTGAGCCCTGCTTCTCATTTTGGTCCTAAACAAGATCCAGAACACCAGGTGACACAAAAATTTTCACATTTAATAAAACTGAGGGTGCAGTAATGTGTCTGAACTATGCCTGTTCATGGAAACCAAAGGATTGGCACCAGGTACTGGTGCTGGCTAGGCAGTAAGCTAATGACCAGTGAGCGCTTGGTAAGGTTCATTTCATCAGTGTTCTAGTCAGTTATTTAAAAAGGTTAGGGGCATGAGAAGTCATCCTGGAGCATGTCAGCTGAAGGGAGGGTATCCTTTGAAGAAGAATGCATGGAAGGATGCAATTGAGTGACAGCTAAAGACTCTATGTTAGTGAGACCTGAGGTGCGTAATCCTTGTTTTTTTTATGAAATTAGTTTTAAAAGCTTGTTTTAGGACATAATTAAGAAGAGGGCTCATAGTAGTCGACAAATACTTTACTTGGTAAGCCAACATAGATTAAGAATGGTTGAAGATAATCAGAAGACTTCTGATGTTTACATAATGTTTACCTAAAGCACGAATTGTAACGTGTTTGTTACAGAAGTTATTACCTGGGAATTAACAGTAAATGGGTGAAATGAGAATGTAAGAGCAGAATGAGAAAAAGACAAAGGGTAGAAACAGGAAGATGAGGTAGCCATGCTCTGTTGATATTTGTGTACTATGATAAGACTGTCTCAGTAGATACTCCCAGAAGAAGAATTCATCCAAGTTATTGTTTCTTGAGAGGGTAATCTTCTGAGATAGGCATTGTGAAGAATATCTCTAAGTGCATGGTAAAAGGGCTTTGTGGATATCCAGAGTTGATACTTCTCTCAAACTTGGAAGAAACTGTCATTTACTCTAAGTAAGGGTAAGTATGTGCCTTTGCTACACAGCGAGTGTCTTTAGTTTGCCAAGTTCAGCTGTCCATCAAAGATGAGATCATTTAATTAAAAAAAGACTTTTGTGCTTTTGTGGTAAGCTGTAGAGAGAATGTGGGTAGAGAATAAAATGATTGGAGGAACAGTAGAAAGTATGCAGCACAGGTCAATGAGAGGTCCTCTGTAATGACAATAATTGTTGGGAACATTTTAAAATACACTTAATCAGTATTGGGATTATAAAGATTTAATATCTGTCAGGCAGCGATTTCTACATAGCCATGATTAGAGAGCTTGTTTAGGCAGTAGAAGATCTCTGCTGAACTAGTGAAGATTGGGTTAGGGTCTGACTGTGGCCTAATTTCGTATCTTTTAAGATTTTGGAGGCATGTTGGGATTTGGTGGTGCAGTTATGCTGCATTACTGAATTGAAATTAGTTTTTCATACATCAGAAGCAAGTACTACACACTTGTAGTTTTACTGAAATATTAATACAAAAAAGCCCTTTCATTCCTCAAATGCTCTTGAAATGTTCTTTCTAACAAGATAATCACTGTAACCTAACAATTTTATATGCATAACCTTTTGTAGGCCAGGCAGCATGTGCAAGCAGAAATGGCAGGTTGTAAAAAATTAGTGTGGTTGTTTGTATTGTGTTAGTGTTTAGAAGCTCAAGCTCCATTCTTTTAGATATAGCATGAATACTAAAGGAAGATACCGATTTCTGGCCCAAGCTGCGATTTTGCAGAAGCATTGTTTGGTGCTCACATCTGTGTATGGGCTCTTTACTGGGCAGTCTGATGCTGTTCTGGGCAACAGGGTCCTGAGACTGGAAATATATACTGACAGCCAAGGGAGCTGTCAGGTTTTGTGAACTGCTGTAGTAAGCTAGAAACAAAATTCAGATTTTCTGCTTTATTTGTGTCACTGCAGAGCTGTGGGAAAATGGAGGGGCCACAGTCATCAATCTTGGAGTAGTTTAGGAAGGCGCTGCACATGTAAACAAAACAGGGTCCTGTCCAGTTAATGGTTTGGGGTGCAAGCAACAGAGAAATGAAAGAAAAATATGTAGTGGTGATAGCAGAGATGGAAAGACAAGGATGACCACAGAGCATATTGCCCTATGCTTGCTGGGAGCAGAGTGGTGCTTTGTGCCTGCCTTGCTGTTATCTTCTAGCAGTAGTAACTGGCTGTTGTTAGCCCTAGCAGGGCTTGCTATTCTGATTACAATCTTGATTTTTTCCCCCCTCAGCTTGGATTCCCGTGTAATTTTAGCAATATTCTTATGGAGACCTGTTAGAGCGAGATAGGAAGCAAATGTTTTACGGCAGCTCAAATTTGTGCTGGAAAATGGCTTAAAGTGTTCTCTTTTAACCTGAACACTTAGCACAATATTTGTGGCAATCAAGAATGCAGGACATGAGGATGCTTTGTAGCAGAGTTAATGAAGAAGATTTCAGTGTGTGCAAACCCTTGGCTGCAGTTACGCTAGTGCTCAGAAGGTGCTTATTTTCCTGTCTTTCAGTAAGTTCTTCCCTGCTCAGGCAGTCTTGCAGGAGCATTTTCTGCATGTGGCAGATGAGGCACAGAGGAGAAGGCCTGTGGGAGATCACATGCTGGGTCACCAGTGAAGAAACAGGATCTTTATTTGTTGTTTGTTATCAGAAATGAATTACTTGAGGGCATGGTTGTGCCCTGCTTTGGTCAGGTACCCCCTGAACAGGCTGATATGTTGTACCACATAGTGGTATTAGCTCAGCTCCCAGAAGCAGTAGAGCTGCATCAGTAATTAGTTCTTCTCAGCAAGCTTAATTAGCAGGCTTAAGCAGATACTGCACTGACATGGATGCTTAACTTCTGGTTCCCGAGCCAGCTTAAGTATGTGTGCAAGAGCCAAGCGCTGTGCAGTGTGAACTTAAAGTTTTGCCATCTTTGCTTTATTTCATTTATAAAACAGACCTTAAATCTCCTTTTAAACTTCTTTCCTCAAACTTTTGCTACAGGCAGTGCCTTTAGAGGTCCTTTTTATCTATGTGAATAAGGAATAAATACTGCTTTAAATAAGGCCAACCCATGTCTGGTTAGAAAATATTATTTTTGATTAAAATCCATTGGTTAATTATTCAAACATTTTTTTGTTGCTTTTATTATCGTTTTTTAAATCAAATCCCATTTCAGTCATCTTTTTAGGCAGGAGATAATATATATAAAATGATCTTAGTGTTTATTTGAACATCCAAATGCAATAAATCTGCTTAGTATTTCAATAGCATGCTTATTAATAGAACACATTATTCTGTTCAATATTGCATTGTCTTTAAAATTTAGCAGAGCATTAGTAGTAATGAAACTAGCTTAAATCAATATATTGCTGTTATGAGCCCATCTCTGTGAGGAAGAAAGTTCAAAAATTTGCCTGTAGCACAATAACTCCATGATAGTTGCACAAAGAGATCTAAAAGGAAGACTTTCAGCGAACTTATAATTTCTAATTTAGAATGTGTGCAGATCACAATATATTAATGTTAGTTTTAATAGAAATCTTTTCAAAATTAAAAAAAAAAAATCTCCAGAAAATACTTAAATGCTTAGAATTAAATTTTGGTCTCACTGTCAATAATGAAAAAACTCCAATTCACTGGAGTAGCCTTTGTAACTACACCACATGCAATGACTAAATTGAGTATTGTGAATACAGTCCAGAAAATATCACAGATATTTTCCTATTCAGTTGCAGAAATTGTGTGAAAAAACAAGTGCGCAAAGAAAAACTAAAATTAGATTTAACATTCTCAGCTTGGCATTTGCATGCTTCCATTAAATGTATGGGCCAGAATTTTTATACTTAGATGTCTAAAATTAAACCCCTGAATAAAAGACCTGATTGTAGAAAGTGCTTAAGCACAGTGTTTGTAAAGAGATGCATGCCCTAGTTCTGATAGTTTAATTTTAGTTTTCTTGGTGGGTTACTGTCACTTCATTTAACTCAGTGTTGTTGCAGGACAATGTCTTGTTCTCTTGACTTACACTGGTTGCTTTGAATGGCAGTGAGTGCTGGATTGTGCCCTTGCAGCACATTAACTCAGGTGAGTGGAACTTGGTGTCTTACCACAGAGTATTTACAGGTGAGGAGGCAGAGAGACCATTGAAAGTCAGACTAGAGTTTCCTTCTAGGAAGCTCTTAAAATGTGAAGAAACCTGCTGTTGCAGTGGGGAAAAGCTGCATGGTTTCCACTTTTGAGAACCCGACTAACACTCTACACAAGTTGATTCTCCAGTTTCTAAAAGGCAATTTGGGGTTGCATTGCAGGAGTGTTTACTGAGAATGCTTCCATATTGAACACTTTGTGGCTTTTAATGTGTTTTTTTGTTGTGTATTGCCTACAATTTTTTTCATTGATTTCAGCTTGCTTAAATCCGCCAGAAATACCCACTACCCTCCAAAAATCAAATCAAAACAAAATAACCCACAGCAAAAACCCCAATAAAAACCTCCAAAAACTCTCTCCCAAACTCTCCCAAAACTTCAGAAATACTGTGGAGGAAGTTTGCTCCTCTTCTCTACCATCCTTCTCCCATTGAGGTGAAGATCTTCAGGAAACATTGCCTCACAGTGCTTTCATGAGATGGGTAAGTAGTAAAGTGTTGCAGATGGGTATCCTGAGTCCTGGATGGGTTGAGTGATTTACTGTTGAGATATCAGTGGAAGAGACAGAGAGTGACAGCATTCCTAGTCATGAATTTGCTAGCTCTTTCCCCTTCTTAAGATGTTGAAATGTAATGAAACTTAAACATTTTTAAACAACTTCCAGATTAAATTTTAATAGGAACGAAAAATGAACAATATTCTTACAAGTAAGAAATGGTCTTCATTATTTTTTAAAGTCCGTATCATAAGGAACAGCACCATTAATAAGAGCCTTGAGTTTTTTTATATTATGTACACTGTTCAGATAGAAATTTAACAGAGAATTTTAATGAAATGATGGCAGAAATCACATTTTTATTACATCCCTTTGCAGAATATTTCCTGTGAGACCAAGACAGAGAGACGCCAAAATTAATGGCTTTTCATAGGAACTCAGTGATAAGTTATGGAAAGCTTATAGAGATAATAATTTTAGGCTGCTGTTTGGATAGCTAAACAGCCTTATGGAGAATTGCTGTTTAATAGACATATCATGGGAATTAAAGACATTTGGATGTTAATTTGTATACTTATTTTTGGTATAGGACCACATAGAGAAATTCATTTTACAGATCCTTTGCCTGCTTCTCTGTAGAGAGAAGGAAAGAATTTGCTATCAGATAGTTCCTGTCACTCAACCACTTAAGAGAACACAGAGAGTTATCAGGGGGCTGCCTCTCTTTTCCTTTTTCGCTCCTCTTGTGGTTTTTAATCTGAACGTAAGAGAGCATGATAAGATCTTGCCATGGTTTTGTTCTCATTAAAAATTAAAGAAATTGTTATTTTGGGAAATGAGAGTTATGTTTAGGGAAAATAAGCACCAAAAATATTTATGAAAATCTAAGCAATCTAGCATATTATGTTGACTTAGAGTTGAGCTTGTATTGCCCACTTGGCAAATATATTTTACCATATTGCTGTACAACTATAATAATAAATGAACATGTACTAAAGTCCCCATCTACTATGGCAACTGGCATTTTAAAAGCACTTCACGTGCTCAGTTTCCTGTATTTTAAATGCAGATGTTCATCCAAGTTTTAATACCAATGGGAGGCCCTGTTCAAAACCTGCATTAGAGTGAAGCACAAGGTGGCAATAAACTTAATTCGGGCTTTTATCTTTCTTGGTTCCACCTCAAAGCTTTTAAATATTGCAGTTCTGAAGTGCGAATTTCTTTTGTGTTAGTCATTTCTGCGAACACCTGCGAGCGGCTGGGTTTAATTGGCCTACAGCTGTCACTGACTGCATGTGCAGGGGCTGGGGGAGGCACTCCTGATCGGCTGCCTTCGCAGAGGGCATCATTATCTCCTCGTCTTCCTTTTCAGCTCACTTTTTTTTTTTCCCTTTGTCTTACATGCAGGTTAGAAAGGTTTAGGGATTAGGGACCGAAAATAGAAGGGGCTCCAGTGAGATTTGATGGCTCCTGGATGAAGTAATTTTGGCAAATGTATCTGTATACATCAACACCTTATTGAACAAGTCAAGCAAAGATTTGCTACTCTTGTTAGTCAATTTGCAATACTTCTGTGGCTTTCATAGATGTGACTGTGCCAAGGGCCAGGGAGGCTGAAGTGCACAGCAGTGACAACAGGATAGAAGGAGAGAATAAAGATTTTAAAAGTCCTCTCCCCATGTCAGCTGTTATCAGGGTAGTGGAAGGTGTCACCTGTGTATGGCCGAAATGAAATGACTACAGTTTTGTGTATAGACATTTTTGATGGGGTGGCTTTGCTTTAGTAATAATAGAGGATCTCATTTGCATCGAGACTCTCTGGATCTCAGTAACTCAGTTTAAATTAACAGACATCTTGTTTCCCTGAGTGTCTTGTCCTTAGGTTTTGAAATAACTGTTGCTCTGCTTATAGCTGATTTTTAAGCTGATTTTCAGAATTAGGTACTGGCGTGACAAATCTTCTCATTTCATACAAGAAACTACTGCAGAGTGCTTGATTAAAAATTAAGAGGAAGTAAAAAGTTCTTTAGCAGTTGCTGCTTTGTAGCAGATCAGTACGTTGTTCTCTACGTGTAGGCTTCCCTGAGCTTTACAGATGAAATTGAATTATATAATCTTCTATTGAAACAGAACGAGGGAAGGGAGAAACACAGCCAAATCACTTGAACTAAGCCAAAATATCCTAAAGGTCATATTTCCCAGTACTAAGAACAAGAAATAGTCTTTATATGGAATATATTATTCACTACAGGAGCAAAACTGGAGTTTTGAATCAAAATTGAGAGCTGAATCTAAATTGAAAGCTGTGAGCAGCCACAAGCCTATCAATACAGCTTTTGAATTATAATAGGTCTTGTAGTCTTCGTGTGTCCCTTAAAATTTGTAATTTGGAGAAGGGTGTAGTTTGTGAATCTGGTGAGTTTACTGCATCCTTTTTGCCAGGTGTATTTCCATTAACGATTCATTGTATGTGGCCTGTGAGGGCCCTTCATGCCACTGCATTGTGAATCCTCTGTGCTTTGTAGCTTAACGGTCTTCTACCCGTGAGACTTGGGCTAGAACAAAAAGATTGCTTAAATAGGCATGAAAACTAAGGAAATGCCTCTTCACATTCCTATTAAAGCAGCGCATATATTACTCTAGCTAAATTTCTTCATTTGCAAGGGTCACAGTCTTGTTGATGATTGACTTTGTTCCAGCAAATGGCGTGCAAGTATTATTTTTGAAAAAGCAGAGTTTCAAAAAACAAATGCACACTGGGTGCAAAGTGAATACTGGAGAAATAAGGTCAATTAATAACCTCTCCTAACTTTAATCCTTGGTTTTCTTCCTTGCTGCTGTTTTTCTGGGATCTCACTCCTACTCTTTATGTCAAGCTTGTTGCTTCCCTTTCAAATATTTTTCAGTGCAGATGGATACTTCAGGGAAATACAGAGAGCACCATTGCTAAGCAGAAAAGTGGTGCACACTGGAAGGAAAGAAAGAGTAACTACAGACTGAGTCTATATGGGTTACTCTGCTCAAATATATGGGAAATATTTGTGAGATAGTTAAGGTTAGGGAGAGCTGAGTACGGGGATTTTTTCAATCTAACTTCAGTATAATATCTTTTATCTTTCAAGGTTTCCATTAAACACAGTCAGTGTGACTGACTGCATGCCCAAGAAAGTGTAGCAGCACTCCCTAACTTCAGTACAACTTGTTCAAGTTTCCTATTCGTGTTACCCAATTGTGTTTAATTGGAATACATTAATATAGCAGACACCTTGCCTTCGTCTAACCAGGTTTAGGGCTGAGAATGAGTAGAAAGGTCTTATCTTAATGAAAACGAATTTTCTTCTGTCTGAACAATAATGCAATAAAATGATCAACCTTCTTTTTGAAGCTGTTAATTGCCTGCATGTGTAATGCTACCTAGCGACATTTTTAGCAGTGCCTGGTGAGGGCCCTACTGTTGGTCAGAGATTTTCAGAGAGGGCTGAAAGATAACATTATTAGTAACAATTAAGACAAATGTTTCTTCTGCGTCTTGAAGAAGGCTCATTTAGCAAAATCTCTCAAAGGCAAGGCACTGAGCATTTGCAAGGCTTTATTTATTTTGTAAGAAAGTAAATTGTTTGAGGGAGGGGAGGAACTGGAGTGTGCATTAGACCCAGCATAGCAGCAGTCAAAGGCATTCCAGTAATGGTACCAGGGCAGGCCTGAGTGGAGAGCAGTGGGATTTCATGTACAGTAAAGGGTGAGAAACAGCTACCTCAAATATTCTTCTTACAGTAACTGAATGCTTTAGTTCCTGAATTAATTAATCAAAGGCCCTAGACTGCAATGTCATTATGAATAGTCAGAACATTTTCAGCTTGGTGTTTGGCTCATCAGTCTGGCAGACACTGAACTCTGTCAATCCCTATTGAAATTGTGCCAATCTTCTCAGATGAAGCTAATTGATGTGAGCCCTTTCCTCACCATTCATTTGGACAGCCAGACTGTGTGTGACTATATTCTTGGCCATCACAGACATTCAGATGAATTCATTTTGATTAGTTCTAGTTGAGACTTTTGGGAAACATGAAGACTGAATTGCCATTCTTTTCCTCCCTTGCCCTGTGTCATTCTTGAGCTCTTCCCTTGTCCATCCACAACCATTATGCTCATGCACGCGTGCAAGTGAATACGCATGCACACATTTCTGTTGCTAGGCATTAATCCATGGGTCCAGGCAGAGTTCAAGAGCTTTTTTGTACTAATTGTCTTTTACCAAACTACTTCTCTTCTCTGTACTATGCGATATTGGAAAATCGTGCTGTTGTCTCAGTTGCAGCATTTTAATGCTTGCTCTGTCTTCAGTGAGTTGCTTTGCTTTTTTTCTGCTATCTGTGACAAATTTAGTGTAAATTAAATGACCAGTTCATTTTTTTGCGCTCCATAGGCTGCAGCAAGTAATAAACAGCTTATATAATCTCCTAATCATCAACTCAGCCAAAAAATGTCATAAAACTCTGCAGTATACAGCACCTCGCAATGATTTTTGTAGCCTGCAGAAACCATATATTATGAATATGGTTTCCTATGGGTTTTTTTATTTAAATTGTCATTATCCTCCATTTGCAGAAAAGAGAAAGACTTTCTTTTCTTATTAGATGTTCCATTTTAAACCCATATTTATTGCCTTTCTGTGTGCTTGTTAATTCTACTTTGAGATTGTTGCTTGCTTTTATTGCATTGGAAAAATGATGTAAATATCAGAAATATTAAGGACAAAGAACTTCTCTAGTCATTCCTTCTCTGCTGTCCTCCCACCCACCTAGAGTGTTCTGGGCTTCTCTCAAATTTCCAGTGTTACTTTGGTGATTCATCTTACCTTGGCATTCCCCATCTATGTGTGTAACCAAAATTTTCATCTTCGATTCCTTGCTCCCACTGTAGGATTCTTCTCCTTCCAGATCTTCTTGTAAACATTTTTGTCCAGCCTGAATTGCATGAAAGTTGGTTTCCATTGTTTCCTGTGGGAGGCTTCTTTTGTGGTTTGCTGTCACTAGGCATTTTTATAGCCCTTATTTTCCATTTCATCATTTCACACCCATTTTTAGTAGCCTATATAACTGTTGCCTATTATTTGGTATTAACCTGTTAATGCATTATGTTTTTCTTTTTAAATGTTTGTCGTTTAAGCAGATCACTGATGTTATAAACTGCTCTCTGTATCTTAATACATCTTAATTTTTTTTAATGGTAGTTCTTTGAGAAAGCATTATAAACAACATGCTCTGTTTCCGACTCTGTGATATGAAATACAGTGTTGAGCATTTTCTTCTCAAACCGGTTTAGTGGTAATTTTTCAGTTTTCATGGTGCTGTCATTGATGCCAGCATATCTCAGCTAGTCTACCTTTGTGCAATGCATTGAAGAGAATTGATTTGAACAGAATGATAGATCAGTCTAAAAGTTACTTTGAGGAAACTTTTTAGGGTGATCTTACAGTATCAGAAGTATTTGAAATAGATTTGTGTGCCTTCAATTATAAGGGAATACTGCCTTGGGATTCTTCTGAAGGACGTCTTCTTTAGATCTTGGAAGGCTGATTTGCTACTCCCTTCCAGCTGATCGTCTGCCTTGGGAAACTGGCCCTCTTGATTCTGTTCTGTGCAATTTTCAGTTATATATGTGGCTTACTTTACATATTTAAATATATGTTCAGATAAAGTGATTTGACATGGGCTTGAGCTAATACTGCTGATGCTGAGTGTTCTTGACTCTTTGAAACTGTTGAAAAGTGGGAGCACTCAGCTCCTGAGCACTTTTCCAAACTACTACATTGCTCAAATGTCAGAAATATATTTTATATGGGCGGCACAAACTGCCTTGTGGTGAACTTCCTTCTTTACAATTTGAGCTAAGCAATTGCTCAGTGCCATTTGATGAAATTATAGTGAATTATGTATTTTTAGGCCCAACCATTTCATGAAGAAAAACAATCTTTTAAGGTGAGCTGATAGGAGTGTGAGATGCAGTACAACATAGCTGGGATTCATCCAAGAGGAGTAAATGCAACACACATTGAAGAGGAAGTGTAATGGGGATAATTTCTGAAAAGGAATTGCAAATTCCTGCCTAATGCAAGGAAGGAGGAGAGAATCCTGGCTCTCCTTTTGTGGTGCTGTAGGCACTAGGAGAAATCCACATACAGGTTTATGGGTCATCATTGCCTGTGGTGCTCTTGCCAAGTACCTTGATAGAACAGTGTTTGTGAAAGGATACAAGTTTAAATGCTGTAGTAAACTACAGAAAGATTTAAAAGGTGGAAAACGTGGGTGTTGTAACTACCTACAGCTTTGGCACCCTGTCTGCTTGTATAATTACTATAACACGTTTGACACAGTTGAAAATTTTGAGTTAAAATCTTTGTGTGTATTTTATACAGAATGATGTCTTTTATATTTTTCTCCTCTGGATTGATCAGTCCTTTTTTTTTAGGCTTTATTGCTGTAATACAGCTGTTGATTATTTTTCTTTTTAATGCTCAGCCCTTGGCCAAGGTGCTTTAACGGGAGGAGGAGTAGATCAAAATAATAATTTTTCTTCTCATAACATTAAGATAGGAGTTTTTAAATGACTCAAGCCAATTTATTGCAGGGTAGATTCATTGCGGATACACTAAAAATCTATTGGATTGATTGATGATGCCGTTCTATTGATGTGTCTGTTCCAAAAGAGAATGTGGGATAATAGGTTGAAGATTTGATGAACACCATTCTGTTTAGAGAAAATTATATTGTGGTGCATTTAGTATATTTGTAATGTAGGAAAGACTTTGAAAGTTACCTTCAAAAAGTGTCTCTAGAAAGACTTCCAGTGCTGATACCAAGCCTTGTGATAATGGGTGGTTCTGGCATTGCTCCACCTCAAGGGAGATCCCACTGCTGGAAAAACACAAACCAAATACATTACTGTGGATTTTGTAGACTGAAGGTTTAAAAAACCCCACCAAACAAACCCAGAACTATAGTTTAAACTTGACTTGTGTACAAGTGGCATATGTTCCTTTCAAATATTGGTGAGTTAAAATCGTCATAATGAAAATGTTTATAATTTTCTAGATCTCTCTTTTATAAGTGAGCAGCCTGGCTCGCTTATTGCCCTTGTGAAGTCGAAGGTGATACTTCTTTTCAAATTCTTCCAATTTTTGTAACTATTTTTGTGGGTTTTATGACATAATGCATTTTAAAATTAGTGGAATTCATAAAACCACATGGTATAATTGCTAACAATGCATGTGAACTCCTAAGATTCACAGGGAAATAAGCTAATAGAGTCCTCTAACCACTCTTTTATTGAATTGATGCTTCCATCTTTACTTTGGAGGTAAAAAGAGTATTAGATTGCACGTTGAAAGTTCTTTTTCATCTTTTTCACATTAGTTTTATTTTCTGAAGCATGACATCCCCAAGTTTAAATCTGAATTTAGAGCAAGGGCATATTCTGAGTGAAGCAAGTAAGACTCACAGGAAGGAAAACCTTTATTTCCAGTTCTGTCTTCTTTATGGTTTATGTATGACAGAAATGAAAGGCTTCTCCCAAATGAGTTCTGTGTGAGATGTTTGTTTCAAGTGTTTTTTGACACAGCTTGCTGATTCCATGATTAAGCTTTCTATCCCACAAGTCCGTGGCCTGGCATTCCAACCAGCTCTGTTGTCTCCAGGTTCTTCCTTCTATACTGAGGTGAGGAGGCATAAGGACCAAGAGTTGTTGGCCTTCCTTGGCCATCTCTTGGACCACTTCTACTGTAGCCATATTTTGAAGAGTTCCTAAGCTGTGGCATTTTCCATCATTCACGCCTTGGTCACTGGTCAGCCTGGGTTGAGAAAAAGAAAGCCATGGAAGAAGTGAGGTTGTGTTAGCAAGCAGAGAGCAAGACTCTTGCCCTAATTCTCAGGCACCTTCATTATGCATTCAGTAATACCCATGGCTTTGTCTCTGCTCCATGTGCATGGGAGAATGGAGATTTCAGGATGAAATATGGCTCTCCAGGAGAGAATAACATCAAAGCATTATTTAGTCCTGGTGCCACCCTTCCAGCAATTATCATAATTTCATTTATTTTCCTCTCAGCTCTGATATGCGAACTGCAGTTTTCTGTGCTGAAAGAAATTATGAATATTACTTTGATTATTCTACTTGGGTAATGGCATGATTTCTGTACATGCAGGTGCCAATCTTTTTTTTCAGTTGGAGAATTGAATTCAGAGGTTGATATTGATACAGTTGAACATCTACAAATTTCAATACAAAGTACGAGACTCCTAGAGTTATACTTAGTTGCTTTTGATGAATTGAAATAAATTCATATTCTCCTTTTAGAAGCCCAGAGAAGAAACCAAAATGCAACTCTGTATGCATGATTCTTTTTAAAAATGCAAGCTAAGAAAATCCCAACTGATACATATAAGACATAGCTTTTTAATTTATTGCTCAAGCATATGCAAAAAAGACATTAATTTTCAGTAATATAAAATTCTTGATATATAATGCCTGGAGCTGTGGTTTTGAACCTAAATTGCATGTATTTGCCAAGCCGTATAGTTCTGCAATGTGGAAAATGGAAGTGCATTTCAAATGTGTGCAGGGATTGCTATTACTAAAACCAGTTGCAGTTTATAAATGAGAAAAATAAAGCTTCAGATGACAGGTGAGGAGACACCTTTATTGACTTCATATGCTTGATTGCATGAGGTGCGTTCCTGAAAATGGGAAGCAAGTGCCATATTTTAAGGAATTTCAGAAGTCAAGCATCAAGGGGTAATAGAGTTGACCTCTAATTTCAGAAATCACAGGCTAATGTTTGAGAACATTTCACTTGCAAACTTTATTTAAAGCTCTGCTTAGCACTCAGTTTTATGACAGTAAGGATTTTTGGCTGGAAGGCACATCAGTTAAACTGTTACCTACCAGAATTTTTCACTTTAACAGCAGACACCAATGGCCTCTAGGATGAAATGCTGCTACTTACAGACTGGGTAGAGGTCTGGCTGGACTGGCCTTCAGTACTTGGTTTCAAATGCATGGTTTTGCATCCTCTTTGTTCTTTTTGCCTTGAACAAAGTATGCTGTACTTGTTTGATTTATTTCTAAGAGGAGATTTTTTTCATTCAGAAAGGCCTGTTGTCTCCTTGGTGTTAAAGTATTTTAACTGACTTTTTTCTATCTCCTGCGTCCTAGAGTGTCCATTATCCATTGCTGCCATATATTACCTAAAGGCTGAGTCCTGGAATTCTCAGTAGGCAGTTCTCAACACGGGTGCTGATCATCTTACAAAAGTCTTATGGAAATACAGGGTTTGAATGTGTATTTAGTGTAGAATGGATTCCACCCTTTGTTCCCTCCACCTAGAAGTAAAGATTCAATATGAACACAGTGTTACTCTTTCCAAGGTGATTGAACTTTTGCTTTCAGTACAGGTGTGTAAATTTTTAGAAAAGTACCCATTTTCCCACTAGATGAGAAGCTTCAGTACAGGTAAGGTAAAACTATGATTTTCACCTGCTCTCAACTTGACTATGTTCCTGTATGTCTGCTTTTTTTGGTATGAATGGGAATAGCATGGTAACTGCCACCAGTAAGATACAGAAACATAGTGAAACATCCCTTTGCATGTTCCAAATGATTATTAGTGTAACAAACTACCCGTCATCCTTTGTGAAGAATGATGGGAGGAATTTAAATGTATTTTCTGTAAAGCAATTTCCTTTGAGTTATTCATAAATATCTGTATCTGCTTTCTGAATATAGAATTTGAGCCTTATTAATACATAATACATAAATTTGTACAGAAGCAAAAGACTCTTTTACCATCTGGACTCTTAAAGTGACAGGTTTAAAGATGATTAGAATACTGTGGATGAATATAGCTTCTATTTAAAAAAAATGCAGGCTAGGTGTAAAAGCAAATGTGGGACAAGATTTCTAGGTAGGCTTATTATTTTTTGTTAAATTAGGCAGATGAGACTGGGAAAATTAATACGCTTCTGGGCAGTCAAACTTCTTCTGAGATCTGAAAAAGAAACAGCAGATTTCAAAGGTAAACACAACTTGAGAGCAATTAATGATTTGTTTAAAATCTAGTTAGGATAGCTAGTGATTTGTCTATCAAGTGTAAAATCCTAAGTGATCTTAGAGTTATTCAGCAACTCCTTCACTGGAAGTCATGGTTAGATTTCATATATACTTCCTAGTTTTTTCAAGTGCAATTGTCTTGTACAGATACTCAGACTGGTCAGTGTTTTTAGCAGTCTGCTCTCATGCTTGATAATGCCTAAAGCTGGAATGCTGTTTATGGCCCTGCTTGTACTCATTTCAGATTTGGAAGAAAGAGGAAGCTAGCTCTAAAATACAAAGTGATTAGTGGCAAAGTCAAAAAGTTTTCTCTACTGAGTTACTTCTTTGTCAAATGGCACTTTTATTTACAGGCAGGCGATTTGGACAATTCAAATGGACTTGAAATAGTCTTGATGCTTCAGCACCACAAATCAGAGAGTGGAAGATAAGAGGAGAGAAGGCACCATTTTCATGCTAAGGTTCCTACCCTGCACTACTGCTGAGGGAATGAGCTGCCACATCTGCTGTACTGTGACAAGATCTGGACAGGACATATCCAGAAGATTGTGTGGGAATAGAATACAGGCAGATGATGGAATTGTTTGAGCTGTAGGCTATCTATTCTGTCACATATAATGGCATATATTCAGCATCATCGCAAACAGTAGTGAGGCAGAACACAAGTATGTGAAGCAGTACTCTTTTTTTCCCTTTTCAGAAATGAATTTCTTGTTATTTTTTAATTAGACTGGTGCAGAAATACTGATTTTCTTGATAAGGGAAATAGCAGCAGTGCTATGAACATGGCAATTCTAAGCATTTTTCAGTTTAGCACTTCTTACCCAAACCTGAATAAAAGAAGTAACTCGAAATGAAAGCAGGATTATTCCTGGTAGATGGTTTTGCAGCAACCTTACAAAGTGAGCAGTAGCAGTGTAGCTGATTGGATTTCTCTTTTCATATAAAGTTACTGTTGTTTTGGATCTGGATTGCAGATTTGATTTAATTTTTTTTCCCAGTGACTTTATATTGGCATTCAGATTGATTTTAGCTATCAATTTCAGACCGATTAATTTATGAATGATTTTTTAAAATATAAAAATTGTTCGTAATTCTTTTAACTCCTTGGAACTGGTAAACCAGAGTAGCTCTTCTGCAGCAGCCTCCCGTTGGACTGCAACTGGAGCTATGGATTTTCTGTTACTCCAGAATTTGTGCCACTTCAGCTCTGAATTTTATAATACCTAATGTCTTCAGCAATCTGTTTGTGACTGAGATTCAGAGAGATCCTGTGTATTCTTTAACTTCCATGTCTTCATCTATAGAACAAGGAGAAGAGTGCTTAGTAACTGCCAGGAATATATAAATACTTCTAAAGGTTACAAGTTCTTTCAAAGTGCCTTGTATTTCTGCTGGTTTCATGTTAAGTAGAAAACTGTGTATATCTGTAGTGGGGGCAGTGGGGGGAGTTCAATCATCAGATGTCAAGTTTTGTTTTATTTTTGTAATGATTTGTGCAGTTGTTAATCAGCAGCTGACTCCTCAGAGGGAACTTCAGGGAGATCATGTATTTAGAAACAATCTGGCTTCTAGTATTTTTCTCTCCATTGTAGCTTTCTTCTTTTGTTCTTTTGTTCTCTATTATGAAGGACATTTGCATGAAAACAAGATTTTTGTTTCTTAAGAATTCAATTGCTCCTGCTGCTTATTCCCCACCTGGCCGTAATCCTCTGTTTGTGACATCTCAATTGGTGGCTGTGCAAATGATTATGATGTCAAAGACAGGATTATGACTTCAGGTGAGAAACAAACAGCAGGAACTGGTGAACTCAAGGGAAATACATATCTATATTTCTCTATAACCATTTTTATGCTAAAAGCACAAGGAGAATGCAGACAATAGATTATGTGTGCATATATAAAATAACTGATGTATAAGCAAATTGTATCATACCAGTGAGTAAAATGACAAATCTATTTTTTAAATTACTTCAACTGTTCTCATTCTCTAGTTTCATCTACAGAAAATTATATAGTATCCAATAGAATAGTATCCAAAACCAGTGTGATTAGGACATATTTATTTGGCTTTATCAGATTACAACTCTTGTGAGAAACTTGTTTTATTGTAGCATGAAGTCCTTAATTCAGTAGGTTTCCCTCAATTCATAAGGTTTGATGAAAAATGTAGGATCAGATCCAAACTGTGGATTATTAATGAGTTAATGAGGGTCTCCGGTGACAATGTGGTTTTGGATCAGATCAAGTTGATACAGTGAGAAGTTCTTGAATTTGTCTGAGTCCTTATGCTTGGCTTTTTTTCCTCCTATTTAATATTGTGTTCCTCAGGAACCAACCCCACTGCCCCCAAAAACTAATTCCCTAGAGGATTTTTGCATGATATCTCCCTTTGAAAGTTCTTGTATGCAGTTTGAAGTCCTATGACAATAAATGGCATGTATGGCTCTGCAGTCATTTGCCATTGTGCTTTGGGATAGTGGGAGGGAGATACTTGCTATAAAATCTTTGCAGGTATAAGAATTACAATACAAGGAGGGAGGTGTGCATGTATGCATGTGTTACAGTACCAGTTAATGTAACTAACGCCTGAGATTATCTCTTCAGTAAGTTAGTAGTGGGTTCTGAAGATACTGCTCTACAGAAATCTCCAGGGAATTAGTTTGAGTACTTCTGCTGTTGGGGTTGTTACAGTCAAGGTTACCACTGCTAGCTAATGCTAAGGTCATCACACTGACAATTTTTAGTTAGGAAAAGTTTCCCCTTCTGCATAATTTCAAGAATGCTTACTTATAGGTGCATTCTATTTTTATTTTGAGGTATTTGGCACTTATTTTGAGGTAGTTTGTGAAATGAAATGGAAGAAACTGTTACCCTATAGGCACTTACTGTCCTGTGTCAGGGTGAAAATAGAAAGGGAAGAGAGAAGTCAATAGTCACAGAAATAAAGACATGGAAAATCATCAAATCCACAGTTTAGGTATTTGAAGTACTCCCAGCTTCAGAGAAAAAATGGGGAGTGTTTTTGTTGTTTTTTTTTTCCAAACAGAATTGAAGTGGTTATCTTCAGGAACCTAGTAATTAAAAGAAAGTTTGTAACATTTTTATTGCAGGCAATTCTAGTGGTGAGATTAACATTAGATAATCTTATCATGAAATAACCAGGCACCCTATGATGATCTGACACATGAGAGGCTGCACTGAGCTTCTGGTCCCCCAAGGGCTGTGATTGTTTTATGGTTTTATCTTATGATAACTGTGCTTTGGTTTTGCCCTTTTCTGAGAGTTTCATGTGGTACACATCCCCTCCCACCCCCTGTAAATGTGTAATTTAACACTACTCTACGAAATGGCAAATCAGCATGAAACTATTAATCTTATCTTGTACCATGAGGCAGACACTGATCCAAGAGATCTGATTACTTTGCTTCTGGTCATTATCCAGACTGAAAGCTGGGCTTGGGCATTTGTATCATCAACAGTTCTGCCATCAGAAAGCAAAAGGTTTCAAAAACAAGGGAAAATTCTATAATCAATCCAATTTAGCATTTCATGACAAAAATACTGTGGGGACCAAAGTCCTTTTACTCATCACATAGCTGCGGTATTAAGGCCCTCATTTCTGCCCTGTGTCTACAGCTTCCTTTCCTGGACATTTAAAGCACAATAAAGGACTTGAATGTCAAGCATGAAGACTTTAAATAATCTGTAGTGATTTCAATGAGTTTAGTCACAATTGCCACAGGTTTGTCATGCTTCATAAGTATTTCTGAGATGGACTTGCAGACTCTCTGCTGCCAAGTTGCTTTTTGTTCTTTTTGAGAAGGACAGAAACTGGCTCTTGTTCAGTCCTGCAGAACTGGACTAGATTGAACTGCTGTGGAAATAGCCAGCTGCATCCCCTCTCTCCCAATGAATATACTATGAACAAGAAACTCAGTTTTAATTTGTATTACAGTTCAGCTAATTAAAGAAAACTCATTTTAAATACCTGATTGAACCAATGTGATTTGGGTTTCTTCTTTACTCTTTTTCCCTTCTTCCTTTCTTTTTCCCTCCCACTCAGTTCTTCTGAATAGTTGAGAGTTCATGTCTTTTCCTCCATCAATTTTGTGACACTTCAAAAGAGGTACTTATTTAATATGTAACTATGAGAGATGCTCAATCTCTTTTTTTTTTTTGACTTCTCTTGTAGGATAGTGCTTTCTGCTGTACAACAATATTTGGATTTTTTTTTCTCTCTCTCTTTTTTTTTTCTATTTACAAATCCCAAGGGATTTCACAGATCTGAAAGCATGCGGTGAGAATTTCTTCTCTACTCAAGTGGATGGTTCAAACTCTGTTCCTGAAGGGAGTGAATTTTACTGTTGACCTAATTCTGCTCCAGTTAAAGTTGGCACTGAGTGGTTTTAGAGATTTTCAGCCTCAAAGCATTACTATTCTTTGTTGAATCCAAAGTTTATGGAGGAGAGCTGAAGTGCAGCTCTTTCAGATTGAATAAGAAAGGCTTAAGCCTGGTAATCAGAATAAATTTATTAACTAACTCTATCCAAAGAAGTGGCCTGGGAACCCAAATAGAGGGTTCAGCTTTCCATTAGAATTTTGTCAGAACTTAAAAAATTTATACCTTTTGGCATCGTCGCCTGCTTTCTGCATCATGGACTGTTTCTGCTTTCAGCATTTGTGCAGACTTACTGTGCAGATGGAGTTCACAAAGTGGGAAACGATAAACCAGGGGAAAAGTAAAATATAAAAACACAAACTTCTATGGTTTACCCTGGGAAAAAAAATTCCCATCAAAAATTGGTTCCCTGTGTGAGAATAATTAAGGTCAAATTTCGGTTGTCTTATATATGCTAAATTAATTGCTATCATGTGGGGAAGAGATTTCTTTTTTTGTGTGCATGTTTGTTAGGATACTGGTTGGAAATTGCACAAAAGAGGTATGGAGTGCCTGCTTATCACAATGGAGCTCTTAAATTGGCACAACACAAAATAATGGTTCTCCCTTGAAAGGAAGCTCCACATCTGCAACTTGAAAAGACGGTAATGTAGGGGTTCACAGCTGGAAACTGTCCTTCCCTGTCCTGCAGCTTGTAAGCAGGGACAATGTTTTGCTAACTAATAATGTGAGACTGTAATCACATACTTAATTACTTTGCGTATTTTTGTGTGCCTGTGACCAAGGCCTGGCTTTGTACAAGGGTGACTTTTTCTCTGGCTCTTGCAACTGCTGAGACTTTGGGAGCTTTATGAAACTGAACTCCCTTTAATAAACCTGTGGGTGGTTTTACTTGGTCTGTCTGTCCAGACTGCAGTGCCACAGAGTGAAAGCAATTGCCTCACAAAGTCACTGCTGCCCTGGAATAGTGAAGGGCCTTTCAATTTATTCTTGGTCATGCCTTTTTAACTTAATGTTCTTCACACAAGCTGGTAGTGATGGATGTCCATTCAGGCAACGTAATGGCCTATGGTTACTATAGAAGAGCCCTTATATCAACATTCTGCAACTGTGACTCATCAGGTTGGACTGTCAAACTGCTCTACAACACCTCTAGCACCATTTTATGTAAATAATAGCTGTGACAATATTGCTATACTTTATGGTGTTAAGCAGCACGGTAAAAGATCCATTTCCATAGGTCAAGAGGAGGTTGATCTTTGTAGCTTGATGTATCGGAGGTCATTTCCCTCTGTCAGTGGTTGCCACCTCCAGCAGTACTAAACCCACTTCAGAATGCCCTCAGCTCTTAAGGAGCCTCAGCCATACATGGAATGTCTACTGGGACATCCATTGTCACATGTCATGTGTGATGGGAATGTTGTGTAGTCAGCATCTTCGTGGTGAGCTTCAAAAGGCAACAGCTGGCCTACTCTGGGAATGAGAGATTGCTATTTGTTCCATGTTCCTATTCCTTGATTCAACTTTGTATGCAGTCTTTCATTAGTTGATTTATGTACCTGTTTGACATACTGCAACCCTGCCAAAGAGAAAACATCTAATCTCTCACTGAAATCACAGCCTGTATGCCAAGAGATCCTTGAATTTTTATGTTGTGCAAGCTGAGCTTTCCAGACTCCCTTGACATCATTTGCCTGTGTTGCTCTGAGGTCTCAGGGACTCATGTGCAATGCAGAGACTATCAGATTAAGTAACAGATTATGAGTTATCATGCTTAGGTGTAACTTCTTCAGGACTCATTGTATTTTGCACAAAACTTCCAGCTACATGTGTTCTTAGTCAAAAAATTCAAATCCTGTCAATTTGCAGAGTACTCTTCTTACATAATTGTAAATCAAGGTGTTGATTTCTTGCTAAGGCAAGAGAATCTGACAAGAGCTGGGATATGAACCATGGAAAGACTGAAGCAGTAAGTGGAAGCATAATATATATGTAATATATATGCCCGTGATAGAGTTGTGCTACCATTCAGATACAACTTAGTGTCCTAAGGATTTTGGTGGCAACTCTAATGCTCTCTTTCTACTTGTTCATTTATCTCTCTGTTGCATTGCTGCAATGAGTTGGGAGCACGCATGCTTTTTCAGTATTACTCTAATATAGGAAGTAGTCTGTGGTCCCATTTCTTTGGATTCCAGCAGGTTAATTTGTAGTTTCTTCACTCCATTATTTCAATAAATTCGTCATCTTGGCACGTAAGCAAGTTTTGGCCTGACAGTGAGTTTCTGGATGTCAGCTTCTCTGGACTGGCTGTTTCCTCTCTAAGCTTCATACTCAGTGGGAGAAACATAAGGATCCCTCTTGTATTTACTAAGGGTTAGCATGGGGTAAAAAAAACTACAGGCTAGGATCTCAAGGCTCACAGCCTTGTGTGGCTAATGAGACTGTGAGCAGTCAGTTAGACAACTGCTATCTTATAAATGGTATCTGTACTTTTTTGAAATGTGGAGAGGTCAAGTACTATGGTTCTGACTTGATTCTTTTAGAAGATGCTCTTAATTTTCTGCTACCAAGACTATTTACCACGTAACTGTGTCTTGCACCAACATTTGGCCAGTTAATGTAAAGCTCTGTACCACTCAGGTCCTGGTGCATTCATCTTGTTCCAGTCTTTGTTCTGAAGAACAGCATCATTACAAAATAAAAGAGTCCTTCTAAAAAGCTTTTATTTCTTGTGCGAAACTTCTTCTTTGACAAGATGAAGTGAGTCAGTCTGTCTTTAATGGGATTGCACTGATTTGTCTGCAAGTCTTGTTGTCATTCCTTGGCATGATCGTTACTTGAGGGGCAGATTAGAGGTCAATCAGCCAGAGCCATGAGGGCGCCCACAGCTAGCCTCAGGATACTGCCTACAAATGTAAGATCAAAAGGGCAGGCATATGAAAATCACTGTTTACTTTTTATGAATTATTTCCCAGAGATGGGATCATTAGCAGAATCTAAATGCTGTCTAGCTCTTAGTGCAAGGACACTCCTGACAGAATGCACTCACTTAGGCACATCTTTCCACTCTTAAAATCAAAAAAAATTCTCCTTTTGCATGTGTGGAATTTCTTTATTATTTAAATAACTTTCTGTTTGTTTTGTGTTGTTTTTTTTTTTCCTTCTTTTCCCCAAAACTCTATCCCTGCTTCTGAAAATGCTTTTAGTTCCTAAATGTCATCTATTCCTTTCTTTGTGTAGCAAAAGTGTTTCAAAGCCTTCATCCATACAGGGATGGGGCAGGAGACACCTGAAGGAAGTAAACTTTCTGTAATTTTCAGAGTGAACAGTTGCTGTTACTTACAATTCTTCCTTGGCCAGTGAGTACCGGAATTATCTGTACTGCAAAGGGTAATACTGGCTGTCATGGTGAGGTGCATGGTGGCAAATGCTAATTCAATGTCTACTTCTGCAGTAATCTTTACACATCAAACTCTGCACCTTGTTCTCCACATCAGTATCTGGCTTCTGTTTGATTCCAGTAATCAGGCCCATTTAGAAGGGTCACAGCATATTTGCCCTTTTGTCTTGTGTCTGGAGCTATGAAGGCATGACTTCAGAGCAAATGTTGATTGAATTCTAAAGAGAGTGGCAATAGCTGGGAACATGTGTAGCCTGTGATATGCTAAACTTGCGATTCCAAGTGGAAAACTGTTTGCTTTTTAAAATAACTTTGAAAAAGTTACCTTGTAAAACCAAATGCATGGTGGATATTACTCTTTAATGAAAACCAGTATGAACTTCCCTCTTATCGTCCAACATGTTACTACCCTTAATGTGAAATAATCAAATGCTGCCCAGTGTTGCAATGAAGCTAAATCTGGCTGCCAACCAAAATAAAATCCCTTACAGCTATTTTTGTATGTTCTTAAAATGTGTGCTGAGAGATTAGGCAGTTGTCTTTTTCCCCCGTCTCTGGTCTTTTTCTTAAAAAGTTTTGAAAGTTTAAAAAACCACGGAGAACTCTGTTGCAGCACCATCCTATGATAAGGTCAGGGAGCAGAAAATCCAATGTTGTGTTCTTTATCTAAATCCGTATTCTTGCTAATCTGGCTAGACATTTTGGATACGTGTGTTTTTACTTACTTGGCATGATGTTTTCTCAACATCATTTTTTGGCATTTATCTTGACAGCAGTAGCTAGAGAACTTCTTGCTAGTGTTTAAATGGATAAGCTGAGCATCTCCCTTTCTATCTTTTCCTTTTGGTGTTGGGTAGATCTCAGGAAACTTTCTAATCCTTGTAAAGCAGTGGGCAAAGCAAATGTGTGTGCAGATGAATGGGGCTGCTGGGTCCTCCAGGACAGGGGTCTGCAAGTGACCCATCTGGAGGTGTGGGTCTGGGATTTAGTTTAGCAGCTTTCAGAAAGCTGAGGCACGGGTACTATAAATCTCTTGGTGCTAGGCAGAGTTAAGGCTTGTACTGAGCACACCCAATCTCAGAAGTTTTCTACCATATGACTTGGACTCAAGGTGGATCAGCAGTGGATAGGGGGTCATGCTCACAGGCTCATGAGATTCGGAGGCAGGACATGGCATGCATTTCCTGCAGACTCCACACTGAGGCAGAATAAAATATCTAATGGTGCTGATCATCTCATCATCTTTGTTGTTGATATGCTCTTGTTCTTGTAGTCATTGTGGAAAATGATGGTTTCAAGATATCTTTTTTTGCGTCTGTGTTTCGGAGGCTGTTATATTTGCTTTTTTTTAGTGATTTGGTACAACCTTAAATCTCTCTGAACTGTTATGTCTTGAAGCCAGTACCCAAATCCTGATGGGTTTCTATGTCACTGATGTCTCCAGTGATGTTGGGACAGAAAGATGATGGGCAGCTTTTTGCCACCCAAGTGGTGAGGAATGTGAGATACACCTGTAAACTGATAGCTGTTAAATTAACATTTCCATTTCCCTCTGTGTAGCCTTATCTTTATAGGCAGGTGTATCTGTGTTGGGAGAGGGGCTATTTTTGGCTCTACTGTAGGAGAGCCTGAAGGTAATGAGTTATGCATAGTGAATCTTGCTTACTCCATAATTTCCACTACATTTCAAATTAAGGGCCTAAATTAGGGTTAGTGTCAGACTTGCTCTTTTGCTATGTCCTAATTTTGTTTTAAAAGCACATAGCTAAGGACTTTAATATGTTTTAGATTCAGGGCTTGTAAGTTATACTAAAATCCCTAAGGGAGGCAAAATAACTTATTAAAACCTTGCCAATGTTTTTGACTGCTGCATTCTATTATTTTCTATTCCAGTGGTAGCATACAGCCTCTGCTGCTGATGGGTGGAGGAACGCAAACCTCCAGGGCCCATTAGACTTAACTTGTTTACTGCATTGATATCTATATGTTAAATGACAAGAGAGTTCAGGTTATTGAATAATTTAAAATTCAGCTCTAATTGGTGTCATATGACCTGAAAAAGGCCATGGATGACGCCAGGAGCATGCTGTGAAATTCTTATAAATAATTCATAAATTAGATCATTCATTTGCCTGGATGTCTTGTTAAATGCAGAAGTTTGTAAGTAATAACTGATGATATAACACCTGTAAGTATTTAGTTCATATGCTGGAAGGTAATCTACCTTGATGATCTTCTAGCACAACCTGCCAGAGTACAAGAGTTAATTGCACTAGGGAGAATGCACTACATTTATTTGGGATGGGCTTTGGCAAGGCATACGGTGCAGATGTTGCATTACACATTCTCTATCAGCTAAACAACTATTCTGTATATGCCCATGTTAAAAATGCAGCTCATCACTCTTTTGCCCTTATTTCACATGAACTCCAAATACACTGGGAAATGGTGGTGACCTGCTCTGCTCACAAATAGTATAGTTTTTGAAATATTTATCTAGGTCTTGAACTACTGATTCTTCAGTAAAATAAGGGGCAGAAGTAAAAAATTGAAATCATAAGATTGGGATTTTTTTTAAAAAATTATAATGTTGGCAGCACATTGAATCTTAATAGTTGGACCTGATGCTGTCAAGATTAGTGTAGTGGCATTTTTTTGTAGTGCCAACAGGGATGATACAGTTTTGTTTTGAAAAGCAAACATGTTTGCTTAAATTTAGTGGCCAGGTATTGCACTGCCACGTGTGTGTACCATGTGGGATAAATGGACATTTTGCACACAGTGACTTCCAAGACTCGGCACGCAGACGCCTCTCTTAAGTTTTCTTGGAGCACTGTATTATTAACAGTGCTTATCAGGCAGTGTAAAATCAGTCTGCTGATCTGAAATGGGAGCCTTTGTTAGAGATTACCTACAGTGTTTGGGTAGCTGGAGAAGAAGGGTGGCATGTTTATGAATGCAAAATATACACTTAAAGCTGAGCGCCAGCAAATGCTCACATGCTACTTTGAATTCAGGTTTTTTGTGCACCTGGCGTGCCAGCTCAAATCCTCTTAACAAAGAGGAGAAAAAATACTGAAGGCAGCACAAACATAGGAGGTGTTCCTCTACTGTCAGCTAGCATCTATAAATTCACTTTTTTGTGATGTGATATTACTCTTTTTTAGCTACGTCTGTTCAGTATGTTGAGTTCAGTAGATTTTTACAGGAAAAATACAGGTTGGTGACTGTCATTCACGATATCTTTCATTTGAGACCACTTGTTTTATTCAGCGGAATATGGCAATCATAGCTATACATAATTTCTACAGAAAATAGTGCTTTGTTTCTTGCTTGAAAAATGGTCGGCTTACCTTAGGTGTTATCTACTGTATTTATCTTAGGTAGTGACAGAGACAGTTCCTGTACTATTGCATGGCACTTTGTAATAACTGATATTGGCTTATTTATGGTATAGATTTTAACAAAGAATTATATGATTTAAAGAAAAAAATTTATAGCCTTCAGTAGATCCTACTAGTATACTTTAAAATCTCTATGCTTTTTCACTTTCCCTGATAAATTCTTACAGAATCTTGGAAAGAATAGCTCCTTAATCACTAGTAACATACTTCAAATAATCCTTTAATTTGATGTAATTGTTCTTAAAATCAGCATTTCTGTTGCCCCAATATCCTGTCTGAGCTTATTTGTAATACATCCTCCTCATTTTGCTGACAAAGGCGAATGCTTCTACTGTCGATAGACTGGAAACCCAAAGCCAAGCTTTATTCAGAGGAGACTCATATATCAACCGTTCAGAGTTGTGACTGAGCTCCAGGTTTAGGTTGTATACCGTAGTGAGGGTGTCAGCTGGGTCACTGATAGAATCACAGACTTGTTTAGATTGGAAACCACCTCTGAGTCCAGCAATTGACCCACCACCAGCAAGCCCACCACTAAAACTCATCGCTAAGCACCACACCTGCATGTCTCTTGAATACATCCGGGGTTGGTGGCTCCACCACTGCCCTGGACAGCCTGTGCCAGGGCTTGACAATGCTTCCAGTGAACAAATTTTTTCTAATAAATTTTGCTGACCCTGTCCAAAGAACAACTACACTGGTGAAAAATCTGAAGTATGTGCCCTTGGTGCTCTTGAAGGTGTTTCTGTGTATAGTAGTCTCTGTGTCTTCTTTAAAAATCTTTAAATCTCTGTATTTCTCCTCTGGTTGCTGCTTGTGTTCATTCTTCTTGGTTTCCTTCAGGGTCCCCACTTAGATCAGCACAATGGACTAGTTCTGAATCTACATGTTCCTTCCACTCTTTCTACCCCACCAAAAGAAACTCCTGAGCTGAAAATTCAGATTAGATTAATGTCCTCAAGATAAAACAGATAATTACTTTACTTTGTTGTCTCTTTTCCCTGTATTCAGACATATTTCAGCTGAAAACTACAAACCCAGGTGTATGAACTAAACTCCTAAGACTGTAAACATCTCTAGCAATTTTGCTCTGCACCCTGACCGCATTGTATTTTCCTGGGACGGCAGCTTTTGTCCCTCAGAGTGCAGGTCTTCTCAAGGTAATGATTTTGGGCTGATTCTTAAACATGTTTGTACATGTAATAAAATCTGTCAGGACCTTGTCTGTGATGATATTGTAAAGACATGCTCAGTTGCTAGTTCATCCCTTGCAGTAAAAAAGCCCTTTGTGCTGGAGTCATTCTGTAACTATGCTGCTTCTGCCAGCGCTGTGAATTAGAACTGCAAAGCACACAAGTTGCATTTAAGAACAATTTGCAGCGAACGTAATGCTGCGTGCATAAAACTGGTGCACTGTTTGTTCAAAGGAAGCTTTAAGGACTGGATGTTTGTTTAAGCTCCGCGCTGAATCCCTGAACAAAAATTACTGGGGTTGCAGTAAAGACTTTTGTGGACCTCCACATGTGTCGTCATCTTTAAATCCTTCTAAAGATTATGAAAACAATTTTTAGTGTCTCCTTGTTTCCCAAGAGTTTCACATCTGATCAAGTCATACTAACTCCTTGCCTTACAAGCAGCAGTCTTGAGTTTGTTTAAGCCTCAGTTAAAGGAACTTGTATCGTTAAATACAGCACAGCAAGCCTGGAAGAGCTCCATGGAGGAGAAAGCACAGCTGTTCCATCATGGTCCGTCATGGTTTCCATGTGTCCCATAGGCAATATCTTTCTTAAACTCATCTTGTGGAATTGCCTTATTTCCTTGTGCTTGTGTGTCTTCAGACTCACAGTAGTAGGTGGGTCTTCAGAATATTTTTCCTCTACTTTTCCCCTTTACCTGGCCTGCATTTTACAGTTCTGTCATGTCACACACTGGTCTCTTCTGACCCCTCACATGTGTAAATGTCAGTCCATTTTCCCTGCAGTATCTACTGTCCAGGTGTATTTTCAATCAAGGCCTTAGCAGAAAACCCACAAATTACTAAAAACGTTGTTGACTAGTTTCTGACTGCTTATAGTTAATTTTTCTTTGGAGTTAGACCCTGCAAAATACTGAGTAGCCATCAAAGGCACGTTGGAACCCAGTCTTCTGCCTAACATGACCTCTTCCTTCTAAAGGACTAAGAAAATCCCACTCACATTCAATGACATTAATGAGAATTTTCCCCCCTGCAAACATATTGTAACTGTGAAATAACATTAAAGTTTCTCTGCCTTGTTATGAAGTCTTTAAATGTCAATGCCATTTCTGAGACCATCAGGGCAGACTTAATGGCGGCCAAGGTCAACAAATGCTAACTGGTACCTCTCTTTTAGGGCCTTCAGGGACTCTTAATAGAGTCTCAGCCATGAAGTTAATTTGCAATGTGGACCTTTATTCTTAAACCTGATGATTATTTTGCAACATCTTCATTCGTATGCTTATACTTCTTAACATTCTCTTGTCTCTTCAGTCAGCAAACTGCTAAAATAAAGGTGTTCTCAGACGTTTCATCTTGTGAGTTTTCTTTTTTTATGCGTGTTCTTTTTAACTATTTATGGACCGCAGAAAGACAGGAGTTTCCTTTCTGTGACCACTCTACACTGCTAGCCCTGATAGGATGCTCTAAGAATATCTTCAGGTCTGAGACCTTCTGCTGTCCATGGGGACTCGGAAACCCTCCACCCTGAAACCTGCCCTAAATGCTCTATAACCAGAAGCAGGTGGTGTGGGAAATGAGAGACTTTTCTGTATTTTCTAATTCAGATTAAAAGGGCTCTGTTGCCTTTATTTGTCTAGAAAATATTGCCGACAAGGATGACATGCTACAAATAATAAATAACAAAACTCCGTCTTTTTGGCAGCATGTTGCATTTCTGCTCAGTTGCCCTGCCAGCCCCTCTGACTTTAAAATATTTTCGTGTCCTGCACTTTTCACCCAGTCCAAGCACCAGACTTTCCTCAGACATTTACCACTGACAGTAATGCAAATGCCTCCAACTCACTGGGCCCTTTGGGGCAAAACATGACATCCTTGGCTTTCAATCACATGGCAGAGAGGGTATATTTGTATGCACAAAAACTAGAAATAATAAAATATCAGTATTCAGGTGCTAATCCACATTAATTTACATTCTGTGAAGTCTACAAGAAACTTGTAATTGGTTGTCTTGAAGGGCAGCTAAGTATATTTGGTATTTTGTTTATTTATTAAAAAAAAGAATTTAAATTATAAATGCTGCATAGATTTGTATTATATCTCTCTTCTAATCATTGCTGGACGCTTGCTTGCATTCTTAAATTTGAGTGTTTTGGTGACATAGAGTCATTGTCTGACTGGCAAAGAGTCTTGCACTCTATGTGCACAATACCTATCTATTGTAAGCATTCCCAGAGGGCAAATAATACCTTTTTTTCCCCTCAGTGGATTCCAGATTTCCCTGCTAAACCACTTACACTGCAGTGGTTTTGCTATGTAACAAATTTGACTTCTGTAATTAAAAAGCCCCGTATCTTTGTGGAAGGTCCCAAAGGCTGGAGGAGCTTAAATTCAGTTTGTTATTGAAATTAATGCACAATTCTAGCAAAAGAAATGTGTGCGCCTGATACACTGTTGTGATGTGCATAAAACCTCAAATGCTTAACTGCCTAGATGAACCTTAGTGCAAAGACACTCTAGGACGTAACTAGGATTGTGATGTCTATTACATAATATCCATGACTATAACAAAACCACTGGAATTTACTTGTACTGGGTTGACAAATGTGAATTACAGTTGCTTGTTTTCTTTGGAGTTTTATCAGATTATAATCACTTGCCCAGCTTAATTGAAAAATCACTTACATTTATAGCTGTATTTAAACATGTTTTGTATTTAAATGACAGCTTTTGATGTACAACCATTTTTTACAGAAAGTAGTTGGTTTTTATCTGTGTTTCTGTAAAGATATTTCAAAAACTCCCATCTAATTTCCAGCGGTAAGTAATATACCATTCAGTGCAAGGTGAAATGTTTTACATCAAATCTCCTGCTGTGTAATAGCCAATCAAAGAGTATTTATAGTGACTGAATGGATTTTTTTGCTCAGTATTCAAAATTAAACATTTTCAAACCTTAACATTTAATGTTTTTTGTCACTCTTCAAGTTGGTTTTATGTAACCCTAGATGCTCACAACTGCTTGATACTCTGAAGTGACTCATTTTATGCTGAGGATCCTGCAGACGGTAGTTTTACATTTATTACACTTGTATAGATGGAATGAAATGTAGATTTGATAGCAAATTTGTGTCTGTGTTCTGGTAAACATTTTGTCGAGTTTGACTGTATGTCCATCAACATGGCCCAGCAGCTCTGTTTCAAAGAGAACATATTTACCAAGGGAAATTTGCCAACAAAGATAATTTTTAATGATTTACAGGAAATTGTTTCTCCTATTTCAGGTATCCAGTAAGGAGAGCTTGTGCCAACAGCCCTCTTTGGGGCTGCACAGGTCCTGCTTGGGTATTGGGAGACCTTGGACTCTTCATAAGAACAGTAGAGCACCGAAGGGTGGAAGCCCAGCCTGTGTTTCATTGTCTCAGCCTTGCAGGAATAACCATGAAATGCATTACAACCATCAGGAGTGCCTGAAGGAATATCCAATGGAAAACGACTTGCACAGAAAGTGCAACAATGTGATTTCCCCAGCTAAGCAGAGGAGCCCTCAGCATGGAAAGCAAGCTCAGGAGATGGACCAGAGAGCAAGTGAATTTCAGACCGCATGCCCTCAGCAAGTGAGTCATGGCTATGCCTGGAAGCATGTGGGGAGCTCAGGGAGCATGGAAGAGAGCTGCTATATCAGCCAGGTTCTTAGAAAACATTCCGGGACAGTTCACAAAACTTGTGATCATTCCAGGCCCTGTCGACGTTCTGGGCTGAATCACAGCATGGACTCAGGGCCTAAGGAGACAGAGCTGGCTAAAAGGTTATATGAAGAAAGAAGGCAGAAGCTGCTTCTTCAAAAAATGGAGCTGGAAATTGAAAAGGAACGACTCCAACATCTATTGACTAAGCAAGAAGCAAAACTGTTCCTAAAACAACAGCAGCTACACCAATCCCATATGGATTATAACAGGTGATTTTGAGAGTTAAAATTTTAAAAAAATTCTAAAATTTCTAATGAGCATGTGGGCAATAGTTGATTTAAGTGGGAGAATAGAATAAGGCAACAATAGATAGAATAGAACAAGACAGGCAAGGCTTATGGCACTATTTCTAAGAGTGATTCAGAGGAGAGGAGACTTTAGTGTGTTAGTGCATACTGTTGGGAAGCAGCAGGACAGCTGTGGAAAGCAGCAGAGGAAAACAGTATGTGGTAGAAAGAAAGGCAGAAGAAAAGCACTGCTAAAAGACTACATGGGTAAAGAGAAGCAGTAGAAGAAAATGAGAGGTTGATCTTAGTGCAGGCATGTGGAAGGAACAGAGACATTTGGCAAGAGGGCAATGTGAGCATTTATGACAGATGTGGCCTTCTCCCTTCTTTCCTTGGAAAAGTCAGTTTTGAACTGTTTCACCCTCCTAGGTCAGGACTAGGAAGAGTGTGTTTTATAGAAAAGATGGAGATCATTACGTATATATATATGCACACACATATATTTGTGTGTGTGTATATATATATATATTTATGTATGGAATATATGTTTTTCCCCCATATATTTGTGGAAGAAGAGAGAAGCTCAGTATAGCAAAGACATTTCCTTTCTAGTGATATTAATGAGAAGGGAGAATGCCAAGACTGAGGCACAATATGTGCTTAAAACTTGAAGGGAGATGGAGCAGCCATAGAAATGTGGCTTGAAAGGCCTGTGAGTTTGTTGCAGAAGGTACCACTTTTCTGACAATGTAAATAGAGTCTTTGAGAAAGAGAGAACAACTTTTTTTTGGTATGATGTTATTAAAATGAGCGGAATGGTGAAAGGCAACAGGTTAAATTAGCCATTGTAACTCAGCGGAGTACTAGCATTTCAGCATTAGAAAGGAAAAGCAATAGGGAAAAATCTGCAGTCTTTTGAAAGAGGCGGTATGAGTGTTTCCCAGGGACGGCTATTTCTATACTGTTTTAATATGGCAGCTGCTGACAGCATGCCATGAGAATCTGCATTAGATGACCCACTTCTTACATCTATGTACTGTAACCAGCATGAAGGAATACATCACCTTCCCATCTTCATTTCAGCCCCCCAGTTACTTTTCAAACTGTAAAAGAAAGCACTGTAATCTCGGTGTTTTTTTGTTTGTCTTCTTGAATTGTTGTTTACGTTGAAAAGAATGTGTTTTCGTGGCTTTAAAAGTACCTGTCTTAGAGGAAATCACAAATTGTGTTGAAAATGACTGAGGTTGCTAACAAAGGATTATGACTTCAGGTGAGAATTAAGTAGGAACAGATGGGTTCTTAATCATCAAATACCTTAATTCTATGCATGCATCTCTCTAATGAAAAACAAGCAGATATGAAGGACATGCAAACTGAGTTTTTTGGTGGATTTTTTTTTTCCTAATGGAAATTATTCACTTTTGGAGGCGTAAGTTCGGAAACAAATGCACCTTAATATCTGTAAAGATGTGATTTTTAGTACCATTATATCTATTATAGCTACTTTTTTTCCTCAAAAAAAAACCCCTTTATGGTTTACAGAGCTTTAGTTACCTAAAAAGAATTCTATGAAAAAAATCATATATGATCAATCTGAGGACTTTATATTTTTGTGATCTCTTCAGAGGTGCTTGTGAAGTCAGATTTGCCATATTCTCCCTAAGAAAACAACCAGAATATAATGTGCTTTCTCTTAAAAATATTTCAGTATCTTTAGAATTAAATGTTTGATATTTAGAGGTAAATCTCTTAGGCATCACAGTTTTGTTTCAGTTCCAGATACATAATTCGCTTTTGCACTTGGTAACAGGGTAATTTTATATACTGCTAACAATAAAAATTTGTTTAGCTAAGCTCAAATACCCTTTGCTTCATTGTCAGGAGGTTCTAACTGAGTTAGAACATCATAACAGTATCAAAAACAAAAAAAGAAAAATCCTTTTCCAGATAGTGTTTATTTCTGTCTTTCTGGCTGGTTGGAGTGCTGGGTAAGGTCCATTGTCAGTGAATAACAAATAAGAGGTTTGACCACTTGCAGTTATTGACAATTAACTTTTCTAATCATTTAGCTAATGTGTGAATTGATCCCTTTTTTTGTCACACTGCATCATAACTGCTTTTTATTTTCCACATTTCTCTATTTAGCCTCACATGACTGTAGTACTTTCGGTTTGCAGTTACTCTCTATGTGAAAATAGTTGCTCAGCTATCAAAAATGATGTGTGTATGTGCAGTTCAGTGGCCCCTCCTGGTTCAAGCCTCACTGGAGCAGACCAGTGAGGGTAACTGGAATTTTAGTCAAATAAAAAAGAAATACCTCTATCTTGACTTTTCTGTTGGAGAGAAAGGAGAAGGTGATCTGTTAAAAATGGAGGATCATTTGTGGGCCTGTAGTTTGAGGACACACAACCATCTTATACAAATTCTGTTCTATGCGGCTTACACATGATGAGCTTTGAGCTCTGTTGCTGTAATCTGTTATGAAGATTGAAACTTTTCTGTTTCTCTAACAAAAAGACTGCTTGATTTTCCCTTTCTACTGCTGAAATGCTAGTACTCAACTGAGTTACACTCAGTTGGCTAAGGTTGTCCCAGTGGTAACCCTTAGAAGCAAAGGCACTGGGCCTGAAGCAGCCTTCCAATACTAAAATATATTTGAAAGTGTGAAGATAATTGTGAAAGCTTCTGCATTTAATGTATGTAAGTGCCCCATTTATAGACACATAGGTCAGTCGCCTTTTAGTGGCAAGTTCCTGGTGTGATTTGCCCAGCTGCAGAACGAACTAACTCATCTCTTTCAGGATTAGAGGCCACGTACCTGGCTCAGAAGATATGCCCATTGCTGAAGCACCCAGAGAACATGCTCTGATGATGAACGACAGCAGCATGGGGCTAAGGTAATTTCTCTCTTCATTTCTAAGTGCCTCACAGGGTCGGTATATCTTCTTGACAGTGTGCTGTTGCCTGCCAAGTGTATTTGTTTATGTGTTTGTTTCAGATTAAGAGCTTTTTTCTGCAGGAAGGGTAAAATTCATTGACTGCGGTGTTTTATACGTCAACTCAATAGTTATGCTGACCTATTATTACTCAAAGTTTAGGGACTGACTTCCTGAAGAGGCTTCAGGTTTTGTGTGCAACCTACAAAATGGTACAAAATGGAGTTTTCACGAAGTTTTAGTTTTACTTCTTTGTTCTAGGTGCTGCTTGTTGCTTTTTAAATTAAGATCAGAACATCTCTTTAGTCTTTATTTGGACCTGATGTAAATAATACACTATCCTTTCTCTCAGATAGGTCTTCCATGGTTGGTGACAGTTACTTTTTCTCTAAATACCTCTGCATTGCGCCTCTACTTCAGTGTGATCAGAACAAACCACCACTGAAATTACTGGAAGCAGAGTTAAGCCAATATTTAGCTCTTTATCTCCATCCTACTTGCTATTTAAAACAGCAATCAGTATACTATTGTACTTTCCTTCTGTCCTATCCTGTCGCATTGAAGTTAACACGGGAAGAAGATTCAGGCTTATTAGGAAAGCAGCAAATAAAATCTGGCAAGGTTTTCTCCTTTTCTCAGGAAGTAGCAGCTTCTTGTTCTGTGCTGTAACGATAGGTATTCTTTTAACCAAAGAATGGTGGACAAGATGAGCAGCTGTGCTTTGAATGACTCCTTTGTTAGCAGCAAGAGAATACCTCAAAATAATAAACTTTTCTGTTCTGAGAATACTGGAAAAACTGATAATTCATGTACAAACGAAGGGTCCAATACATTCTTTTTTCTTATTTTTTAAACTTTGTTATACTAATTTTATTTTTCTTTTTGAGATCCCTTTTCACTGAGAAGGAATAAGCCCTTTTTTCTCCAGAACAGCAGGAGTTGTTAGTTTCCTTGGAATACTTCACTATTTAACCAGGTGTTTGGCTGCTGTGAGTTACTGGCATATCTTTGTTGTATTTGGATGCTGTTTTCTTTCATTTTCACACAAACTGAAGTGATCAAAGTATTATCACTGTAAGAAAAAAGATGGAGAGTCATGACATGTTTAACATGCAGCAGCATTAAGCCCCTTTGAGGAAAAATGTAACCTAGAACATCTGTAGGGCTTCTTGGCAACAGTTTACCAAAACCCTGCAAATATCTACATATCCTAACAGGGAAAATGAGGAAAACCCGTGCTGTTAACAAAATGAGAGTCCCAGATTTCAAAAGGTTCCCCACCTTCTCTTCATTCCCCTGGTTTAATTTACTGTAATTTTTCAAAGTTATTTTGTGTTTGAGCAGTCTCAAGGTGCCGTGCCAGCTGCTTACAAAGTTTGGCAGCAAAACACTTGGAAGTTTTTCTTCCTATATGCCATCTTCGGTTTCACAAAGGTTACCAGATGAATGGTCCCTAAATAATTTACTCTAATGTAAGGCTTAAAGAGGCTGTGGAAGACAAGTCCATTTGTCTCTTTTATTCATTTGAATATATATGTGATGTTTTCTTCAGTACAGAGAAGGAGAGTGTGTAAGTGTGTGGCTGTGTCTTAGAAAAGAGGAAGAGCTGGTAGACATACATCCTTTTTATGACTGTCTCTTTTGGTTTTTTTTCCCCTGCCTTTTCGTTTTTTAGGTTTTTTTATTTTCATGATGTGGGCCTCTTTTTTTAGGTTTTTTTTTTTTTTTCATGATGTGGGCCTCTTTT
>VXBB01007277.1:110847-122190 GCA_013399915.1 Illadopsis cleaveri | reverse complement strand
TTTTTTTTTTTTGTGATGGTGGTGTTTGCTTTTTAGTTGACCTATCAAACAGTTTTTGTTACAGCAAATGCCAACGGAACGCTAATGGAAAATCAACCCTCTCTGACTTCCAGTTCATACATGAGAGCTCTTCTAGCAAATCTCACAGCATAGAACTTGATTTCAGTCTTCAAATAAGCAAAACTTACTTTAAAAATACCCTGATATTTTAAAGGAAATGGTGAAATACCTTTAAAATACGAAACTTGCTGAAGTGAGAAGTAAAAGAAATAATATAATCAAGAACTGAAAAAACCCATTTTTAAAAAAATATAATTAACAGCTTGTTTTGAGTTAATCATCTACAATTACAAAAATCTAATTGCAACTTATCTTCTACTATCTGTAGGAAGAATTGTAGACAAGGAAATGTGCATCATTGCCAGACATAAATGCTATAGGATGGGTTCAAATAAAAGACGAACCCTTAATGAAAATAAAAGCAAATAGGAGCATGCAGCTGCGCCAGACTATTCAAAGGTAATTGTAGTCAGAAATTAGGTATGTAGTTTAAAAGGCATCTTGTCATCTCCTGTAGGGAATAATTTTTTCCCTCATGGAAGAAAGCAAAAAATTTCACAAGCAAACACAGTGCAGAGTTTGATTTCTGATACAGCTTTTCCTCATAGCCTGTTACTGAAAATGAAAACTTTGATCTCAGGGGCTACTTCAAACTATGGCCAGATTTTCAAAGGGTGCCTGTTTTGTTTTCTCTTCTACATGTGATATTAAGGTCTTTTTCTTGTCATTGTCAGCAAGCATTGTCTGTCTCAGCCTATTTGGATACCTATTCTGTTATGAATTTGCAGTGTTGGATTTGTCTCTCCCCTGATGTTGAGAAGAAATGTGCCTGTCCCTGTGCCTACCTGCAGCTGGACCAGCATTTGGGTCCTGAACCGCCTTCAGATGCAGGATCTCCATTTCTCTAAGGTGCAGCAGTTAGAGAAGGTTTTATTGAGGATGGTTTTCAGTAGCTTGGAGTGCTCCTAAGTGAGCCCACAGACAATTTGCAGCTATGGAGATGATAGCTTGCGCAATTAATGGCAAGTTGTCCGTATAATTTCTTTTCAAGTCTGCCCCAGTGTGCAAGATGCTTTAAAATGTTCAAAATAAAAACATAACCTGATGCATTTGTTTAGCATAAAGCAGCCTTTTACAAAGTGCTTTCCATCTCCCAGACGCAGATGCTTGGTACATGCTCAAGTACCCACTCCATGCGTATTCAGTAGGATCAATACATCCAGCACCTGCTTTTGTGTGTGCTCCTGACATCTGCATCTAGGAAAGCAATTTTAAAACTCTTCCCTCCTTTGTTTAATCTTAACTTTGATCTGAATGGCATGGAAATAAGATGTGTTTAATGGCACCAGCTTGAGGAGAGACAGTTTTTCACTTTGCAAGCACCCCTCCCCAGAGCGCTGCTGTGTGCCTAAATCTTAACATTCAAGATTCCCTGCTTTTCTTAGGTTTCCTGTAAGACTCTGCCAGTGTGGCTTTTTACTGCCTTCTCTTTAATGGGCATCTTTGCCTTGGATTTCACACAATTCTGCCACTGAGCCTCTACACAAACCCATGCAAAGTGTTCTAAATAGGAATTGTTGGATACAGCAGCTATCAGATGTGTTTACAGTTATCTGCAGGCACTCATTCAATGTATGCTACCTGGTGAAAGGATTCTTTCCTGGTGTATTAAAGATTCGCAGGTGGAATTTGCCACCTTTAATTTCATTGAAGGCTCTTTAGGTTTGTGTGCCTCATTCTACATCACCCATGTGTATTTTTGCCAGTTTGTAATTTTAGTTACTTGAAAATATCAAACACAGGCTTCAGCAGTACTTCCCCTGTACTTGGATGCTCATTGCTATGGTGATAGTTCCAGGAGGGAGTGCTGTCAGGGGTCTTTTAAAAGATTTTTGTGTTTATGGTGTAACTATTTTTATTATGTAGTGAGAGGAGGTGACAATTATCTGCTGCTCCTTGTTTAATGCTTTGTTATGAACTCTCTTTTCTGAGGCTTATTAGACATGCAGGCATCTTTCTGTGGTGATGTGCAAGCACACTTGTGTGCTTTTGTCCAAATAGTCAGTGCAATTAAATAGACCTGCAGCGGAACGCAGACTCGCAGCTCCCCCTGCTGTCCCAGGCTTATCCAGGTTTGTTCACTCAATTCCCCCCTCTGAATAATTTAAATATAAAACAAAAGTCACATGCAATTGCACAGCCCTGCTACCTCTGGCCTGACTTTTACTGGCCCCATTACTCCTGTTTTTGAGGAGAAGAGAATTGAAAAACAATGGTAGCAGCCATTTGGTTTCCTATGAGTTTTCTTTTCAGTTCTTCATTCCAGTATGTCGCTTCCCAGGTCCTGAGGTGCGTCCAGATCCTGAGCCTCTGAAGGAGAAACTCTCACTAGGGCTAGAAGTGGCTTGTTGTTTAAGACTCCCAAGTTTCAGGTCATCTCTGAGTTGTCCTTGGTCTCTTGAGATGTATCAATATAGGACTTGGCCAGCTTCTAGGAATGTACTGAATACAGTTTGTTGGGATTTTTTTTTTTTCTATTTGCTGTTTTGGCAGACTGGCACATTAAATTGGGATGAAATCAACTGTGCTTGCAAATGGCCCATAAAATCTGTGTTATGTGGAAGCTGCTTACCCACCTGTTAGGGCTCCTTTTAACAACCAAGTTACTTTCTTGTTCCAGATAATTTTACATTGAAGTTTGTATCATTTTTAGATAGGATATTTGTGGAGCGAACACTTGTTTGGCTGGTAAAAAAAAAAGTGCTTGCAGATCTGCCAATAGTGCACATGCTGAATTAGGTGCATATATGAGTTTTTCTTTCTCTCGTGGTGGTGTCTGACTATATATAGGCACAGCATCCTTCCAACAGATGGCTGCTGGAGTCTGCTGTGACGTATGGGAGAGTACAGTCAGAGTTAGACACACATTTTTGCTTCATTAGTGCCACGTGCAGACTCTGAAGGTAGTAGGTTTTCTTGTATGGGGTGAAGGTTTTTGTTCTGATGTGGTTACTAAAAGCATATAGGGGAGTATGTGGCAATTTTTTGCATATACCTATGCATGTATTTAATGTTGGGGTTTTTTGGTTAGGGTAGGTAGTGATTTTTATCGGACTGCAGAAAGTGGAGTTCATTTCTGCTGACCTAGTTCCTTCACTAATCTAATTTTCAGGTTTACTTTCAACTGCAACAGTGATTTCAAGCTGCCTATCTTAACCTTTGCTTGAATTATGCTGATTCTGTTCTCGTGATCATGTCTGCTGCACACAGCAGTATTACATCATTCCCATTGCAGTCCAAACTAACCTTGAGCAGGAAGCCTACTGAGTGACTGGAGGTATAAGATGTAAGCAGGAAATGCCGTAAGTGGTTTCCATAGGCAGATACACTCAGCCTGTAGGTGAGGTCTTCAAAAAGCACAGGCACTCAGGCATTAGAAACATTGCTAAGCTTAGGATGGCAGTTGGTGAAAACAGGCTTGTTAAAACATAAGTGCTTTGGTAGTTTCACAAAGCTTGTGTTTCCTGCCAGTGTTCTGCATGGATTTGGTTTGGTAATATCCCACTGCAAAACTGAAAATGCTTGGAGATTTTTTTCTTTGAGTTGAAATATGTGAAATGCATGCATCTCCTGAAGGAGTTTGCTCCTTGCCAGCGCTTGCAGACAGTGAGAGACATTTTTGCAAGTCATTTGCAGATGCCTCCTTTATGGGCAAATGTAGACACTGTTAGTGTACTGCCTGAATTGAATTTTGAAAACCTGAATTCTATTTTTATAAATTGGAGTGGATTACTTTTTCAGACATACCATTTTGTTACTTTTTATGTGTAATCTTGGATGAAGAGAAATATTTTGTTTAATCTAGACATTCATATGTCCCAGAAATTTATCAGTTGGAAAAGTTAAGAAAAACATCATAAAACAAAATGTTCTGGAAGGTAGTTTTAAATCAGGAAATTTTAAACCCACCCGCACAACTTTCATGCCATTTAAAGCTTATATCAGAACTGATGGGGCAGGACTAAGAACAAATGCTATTGGTATTACAAAGTTAAGGAAGAAATCCTCTGTACGCTGCTGTTCTGACCATGATCACAGCTGCACTAAGCTAAAACCCACTCCCCCATCCCTCCTGTGACCTTGGCTGCACTTCAGCAGTCAGAGAATTGAAGCAAAAGGCAAACTTTAGTAAATACTAGGGTTTGCAACTTGCAGATTTGCAGACTACATATGAAGATAACAGCACATGTGCCCTCACTCCCTTTCCAGCTCTTGCTCTCTCTGAAGTGGACTTTGTGTATTTGCCACTGAATTATTCTGACATAAAACTTCCCAGACCATACTGATGTATTGAGCTGAACACTGTGGCTTTGCACAGGTGCTGAGGCTTCGCAGAACTACCCATTGTATTTATAAAAGTGCTAATTTTTGAGAGCCATGCAGAGAAAATTTTAGATTCAGCCCAGCTGATTTGTTCTTCACACTGCTCCTGCAGTGAAGAGGATTGATTTTTGTGTTTCTTTCGATATTTGACTTCATTTCCTCTAGTACCCAGTGCTTCAGGCCTTAATCCTTTAACCTTGAATGTGAGCATCAATGCTTCAGAAGGGATCAGGCCTTTTGATGGAGAGAGAACATCTTTTCTTGTACCAATTGGTTGGGAGTGGTATAAGGCAACACAGGCAGTATATATTTCGCTGTTGCATTAGAAGACTATAAACAGAGGGTGGGTTTAGTGGGGATTATAAATAATCTGGAGAAAGGTGGGGTATTAGAAGCAATGGAAGAGAGTTAATGACTTTTTCTTTAACGTTTGACCAATAACCAGTCTATCATGACAGATGTGTACTGGATTGCCACACGCTATAGTCTGGTTTGGGTAATGGTTCAAAGCTCAGTGTGTCATGGAAATGGCACTGTGGTCCCTGATGGAACAGGGGAAAAAAGCTTTTGAGTTTCTCAAAGGGCAGTATTTGTGGAAGCAGATGCTTGCTTGCCCTACCCAGCATAAAGAACAGTTCTGCAGGCAGCGGGAGAGTTTGTACTGCTGGATTTTTATAGGATCATTAATAATATGTTATAAGGCAGCTAAGCATGGCATTCCTGACTCGATGAATTCCATTATGAATGGCCTTTTCATATTCCTCATCTCATTATATTAAATGCATGTGACCTGAAGTTTAGCTAAAGTTATTGTTCGGGTTAACTTTCATTTAGTGGTTGCCCTAGTTTTAGAAACAGTATGATCTTTAGATTTTATGGAAAGTCAGGTTTTTTATGCATGTTTTTGCAGCACTATTTTAGATAATTTCATTTGAAACTAGGTAGGAACTTCTGTGAGGTGGCAGGGAAGGGATTTAGTCACTCCTTGATTTGACTGGAGATTTCTGTACCCACTGGATGACAACATCCTGTTACATGGATTTGGCTATCATCTCCCTGCCAATAATTCTTAAACCTTCTCCTCTGTTCCATCTAGTCTTGCATATCTGACTGCCTCCCTGACACATAATCCCGGTTGTTCTGTCTTCTGATCATTCCTAATCTGTCCAAAACAGAACTTCTTACTTTTTTATTCTGAATCTCTCTTCACTTCTGATTTTGATAATGCCACATCCTGCCTGCCACTCAGACTCATACCCTCGGGATCCCTCTCCTCTGCTTGCACCTGGGCACCTGCTGACAGCTATTGCAGCTTCCTTCTCCTTTGCAGTCAAAATATCCTTTTGCTGTGTCGACAGTTAAAACAACACCCCTTGCTTTGGTCCTTCTTGCACCTTGACTACTCTAAAGTTGTCTTTAACTGCTCAGTATTCATTCACCTACTTCAAAATAGGTTTTCCAAATGGGTATCTTGGCTGCTTCTTCAGGTCTTGTCTGCTTTGTTTCTTTTAAACTCACCTTCAGGGGCCAGTTGTCTGTTAAAAGTCATAAAGCTGTTTCTTATTTTATTTTATCTGCCACCGCCTCTTCTTTACTCTGTCAGTTATGTGGCACTCAGAGTTTTTTGTGTGTTGGATTAACTTTCAGCCATATGCTGCTACTACATTCCCTAATTCTTTCGGTCTTTTAGGACCACTGGATCATGTAATGGTGACTTCTGCCTCCATCTGTGTGTTCTGACAATGTTTCTTGTTTTACATTTTATCACTTTGAGCTCTTTTTTCTTCTTCTTCTTTTTTTTGTCCTAAGCATTTTAAGAGTGCTCTTTTACCCTCCCATCCTCAATCCTAATTTGGTGAGTTTTAAACTAGTGTGTTTCTTCTCAATAATCACAAAGATGGTCTCTGCCTGGTAAGTCCACCTAAAATCTAAACCATATTCAAAAGATTTCATTGGTGATCTGGGGAGAAAAGCATTAGAACTTCAACTGCAGTGACAAATCATCAGCTCTTCTTTGTGGAAATACTTTCCTGTGGCTTCTAGCATGCACAAGAGTTTAAACCAAAACAATTTGCAAGTGTCTTTAGTCTTCTGTCAATAGTGCCAGACTTCACCTCTTTGTATAACTACATGCCCTTCTGTTTTATCAATGCATAGTTAATCCTTCTTTTCTTTTCAACTCTGTTCCCTTAATCTCCATTTACATCTTTGCATCCTTTTTGAGCAAACCATGTCTCTGAGAGATGGGCTAAGTTTATATACCAGCTATGTACTTGGTAGGGCTGAGATGGTTTGGCAGCACAAATAATGCAAAACCCTGAACCCACGTCACAGTGTCAGAGTGGCACTCGTGGCGTCTGCTCTGGACAGATGTTTCCACCAGGTCGTAACAAACGTATGTAAAGGTAGGCTTTCATGCCCAAAAATCAATAGTAGTAGCTCTAAGATGGCAAAAAACACTTGTGTCTGGACCAAAAGGGTTTCCAGAGGCTGGGAACTGGCAGCCCACAACCCAAAGCTTCACGGCAAACACCTTTGGGCCAGGATCTCTTCCCTTTGCTCTTCCCCTTGATACTGGACATCAGAGCAATGCCGATGCATATGTCAGTGGTGTGTGCCTTTTAGCGAGGCAGTGGTTTCCGTCTGGTTTCAGTTCTATTGTGTCTGAATATTTTCTAAATACAAGTGCAAAAATGTGTTAAATCTGTTCTGTAAACATCCTGGTTGAGTCAATATTTGGTGATGCTGTCAAATTCACATAAAATATATGCCCTGAAAGGAAATGTTTAGTGTGTGAAATCTTTTTTTCTGTGGAGCCCAGGCCATGGTTTTTATAGTTGTATGCCATTATTTAGGCATCTAAATCTGTATTGCTCTTGCAATAAATACTTGATTTTACAGTCACTAGCCATCAAACATGCTCTGTGAAATATGTAACTTCAGTGAATTCGAGGCAACTGAAGTGGCTAAAATTGTTATTTTAAATCTTTACCAGGAGCTGTCTTGTCAAATCTGCATCTGTTGGGCACAGTAATCTACTAATCAGAGTAAAGTCCGAAGTCTCAACTTCTCTATTTACTTCTTTTCAGGCTATGGAATTTTTTTTTAAAGCAGATCAATAAACAATCTCAGTGTTTTCATTTTACTAAGCAATATAATATGGATGAGTACTAGTGTAGTGGTAAATCATTAATATACTCTTTAATCATAGAGTGACCGTGTCCCACAGATGTGATTTAATCTTGGAAAAAAGGCCAATGAAATGTGAAGATGCATCATGAAGGGTGTTTCTAACTGATCTGGGGTAGTGTATGACACCATTTTGAAAGGTGCTGTAGTGTGAGAATATTTAGAATGCCATGTACATTTGTAATTACAGACCTGGCAAAATTCTAACATGATTATTTTTATCATTATAAAACAAAAATCAAAACCCATTTCAGGTTTATATTTGGCAGAGTAGCCAAATGGCATTTTAGAATAAGTAAAGCACTGCACCTTCCAGATTCACTAGTCCCAAGATTTGTAAGACTTTGACACTGACAGACTATAACCTTAAAAACGTGTAGTAACCTGTGCTTAACATGCCTAATTCAATCATCCTGTGGTACAGATAAAGGTGACTAAAATATGAGGACAGAAATTTCTTGGAAAAATGCGGGTCCTGCAAGAATGCTTCTGTGTTGTTTTCATGGTAATGGATCCTGGTTAGAGAAATCAGATTCTGCAGCCTCAGAAGAATAGGCAGTATAAAAACTCTAATTGTGTTTATTATGGAATTTGATGCGTTTATGGAAGACTTTGCCTGCGACATGTTCCCTGATATCAGGGGAGCTGTCAGTGACTCAGAAAGTCACCTCAGGATCCTTAGGGATATGTTTATTTGCCCAGTTTAGTGGTTATTAATTTTATTTCTCTTGGTGTGAGAAACTTGAAACTTTGTTCCTTCATTTCCTCACTTAGAAACCAGGCATGAAAATTTATCCTACTGCTATCTTGAACATTGAAACTTAGCATCAAGCAAGTGTGACTTTGTTAATGAACAGAAGCAACTATAGCTGCTGTGTCTTTTTCAACTGTTCTGATCCTCCAAAACTCCAGATTTTCTGTGCATGTGTAACTCTTAATACCAGCACATAAAAGTGCAATCTTAAATATCTGTTTCTCTAATTAGGAATTTCTTCAGATTATCTTATTAGTAGGGCATACTGAAAGCCCTGTATCTACTGTTCAACTGTTAGTGTGTCTCTCCTCTGTTGTATTGTCAGTTACCCTTACCAAATGATTACTCCATGATGTGATCCATGATCAGAAAAAAGACTTTTGCAATTGCTATTCATTTACTGAAAGCTGCTGTTATCAACACCTATCAGCCTGTCTGGAAGCTTCTGCAGAGGAGAGAGTGCTTGTGTACTAATAATCTTAGCAACGGAAGACATAAGGTGGTTACCTGCACACCCAGACCCATCTCTGCCACAGCCTGTTTTGAAATGCAGCTCATCCACTGTGAAGCCTTTTGTTCTGGGTGAGCCAAGTTGAGAAGAGATGATGTGTTGTTCTTCTATGCCTTTATCACAACCAAATTGCAATCCAATTTGGGGCATGTTTGTTCAGGAGATAGCTTGCATATGGCATTTTGATGGGTATCTTGTGATTGGGGCTGGCTCTCAGCCAGACACTAGTGATGCTGAATAAGGCCCTAAGACTGGCATTCACTTTGGTGAAGAGCATGTGATTCTGTTTCTGAAGAAGAGAGTGATGCTGCCTGATGTACTGAAGAAGTTGAGATTTAGTTCAAAAACTTTGTCATAAACAGGGTTTTGCATCATTCCTCATGGCGCTTTGACTGGTGACAGCCAGGCAGGCTTTTCAGATATACAGATACTGTTTGGAAGGATTGTTTTTATACCTGTGACTTGACATTTACATGACTTCCTTTTGTGAAGGCTGACAGCAGAGTTTGCAGGAACGACAGCTGCTCTGCTCTGCTCTGCTTTATAAGAATGGCCAAACACACAGTCGCAGTATTTTGCCCTGCTAAAGCTTGGCCAGTCTGTTTCCTCTGGCCATTTCTCTGTAACTGTTTGAAAACCTTTAAGCTAGAATTCTCTTTGAATTCAGAAAAGATAGAAAAGTAATCACAGCTGTAATTTTGCTATTTATTAGGAAAAATCAGGTATGTTGGAAAGGTGCTGGTAGGGAGTTGAAATGTAGTGAACTTAAACCAGAGGAAGGAGAAGGCTTCAAAGGCATGAATATAATTCTAGGTTAAATTTAGCTTAATGCTTGCTACAAATGGACCTCTAACCATGTATATTAAGTGAAGTCCTGACTTCACTGAAAATAAAGACAGTATTCTGATTGATTCAGTGGGGCTGGGGTTTCACCTATGGCTGGTATGATCTAATAGGTCATTGCTAATTAAGAGAATATATGGCCTTAATTCTTGCTGGTGAAATTAAATATCTAAGCACTAGTCCACTGAGAGAATGGGGAAGGAACTGATCTCTGAAAGAGTGGTCTGGGGCAGCCGTGCTTTGGATTGCTGTACCCTGGTACAGCTTCAGATATGGAAAATATATTAGCATGGATACCAGTGTATCTCCTCCAAGATGAGAGAAAACTAAACCAAATGCAATAGGTTCAAGAGAGAGAGCTCGACAGGGGGGAAAAGACCAGAAAAACGACAGAGAAACCTGACACAGCCATGGGCATTACTGGATTCAAGGGCATTGAGCCTGAATAGTACTGTAAGAGATGAAATCTCTGCATGACAGCTCAGCAATATATTGTCTGCATAATAACATGTAGATTGTAGGCAATCACTGTCTATTTTCTGTGATGAAAAATCCTTTTATTACAAGCAGATTTGATAATATTTATATTTCAGTTCCAGAACTCTCACTGACTGTTGAAGTGTTTTCCTACTATCCCTGCCCTCCTGCCTTTTGCCTAAAAAATATGTGAGAAATGAGATGGACGTGTTCTTGAAGACAGCTGGAGGAGAGAAGATGTTGAGGAAATCCGACTGTACCTTTTCAATGGTTAAAGTGGTCTTTTAAAAAAGATAGAGACAGACTTTTGAACAGGGTCTGTAACTACAGGACAAGTGATCATGCTTTTCAATTTAATGGGCAGATTCAAGTTAGATATGATGAAGAAATGTTTCACTGTGAGTGTGGTGAAACAGTGGTACAGGTTGTCCAGAAAGGTGGTGGATGCCCCAGTCCTGTAAACATTCAAGGTCACCTTGGATAGGCTCTGAGCAATTTGTTCTAGTTGAAGATGTCCCTGCTCATTGCAGGGGGATGGGACATGGGGATGTTTAGAAGGTTCCTTCTAACCAAGACTATTCTCTGATTCTGTGATCTCAAAGTTTTAAATGCACATGCTCTCTAGAAAGGAAAGCAGCTGTTTCTTATTGACGTTCACTGCATCCCAGCAGTGCCATTAACATGCTGATGCATCTAACATAAGTCTCAAAATGCCAGGTTACATAATTGCCACATGAAATGTCACTATGGGCTTGAATATGGTCTGCACGGTCTGTATTAGAATAGAACCTTTTCCTGCTTAAAGGGAGGAAAAAATGCTAAGCTAAAAAAGCAGTTTTTAGGAAGGGAAGCGTGATGGCATTCAGGGATGAGAGGTTGCCCTGTGCTTCTCCTCCTCCCCTGCAACTTTCTTCCCTCCCTTCCAGCTCTGCTCAGCTGCCCTCTGGATTTGTACACTCTGCACAAAGCAGTAGCAAGTAGATAAATCTCTTTTCTCTTTCCCATGTGCTACTCAGCTGGCTTGTATGTTCTGTTCTGTTTCTCCTCAGCTCCACTTGAGGGGACTGGAAAAGTTGTCATTGTTCAGTAGACCACTGCCATTTGTTTTCAGATCCACACATCCAAA
>VXBB01007277.1:94875-109326 GCA_013399915.1 Illadopsis cleaveri | reverse complement strand
CTTTGCCTCCCTAAAGAAAAATTCAAATTGCACCAAATGCAGCTTTAAATTATTCAAGTCTCAGAGGTCTGTGCTGGGTTTTTTTACAATGCCTTTTCTATGATGAGAATACCAATCTGCTTTTTGTCAGAAAGCATCCTATCAAGTAATTGTTCTTTGTGTCTAATAAATGACAGCTATTCTTCTTTGTAAAAGTATTTCAGTCTCTGAAGACTACATCAGCATTTCCATGGCATTTTAATTCAATAAAACAAAAGGTTAATGTTTTTCTACTTTTTAAGGAATGCAAATACTAGTGGTATTCAATGGGTCCTGAATGACATTTAAAATTTACCACTTGTGCTCAGCAGGGATATCGCGATATGAGGCTCAGACAGGATGGAGGGAGTGTTCGAGGTGTGTTTGCCTTTGGTGATAGTGTACTTGAATATTCATAATGAGGCAGCAGTGCTGAGACTTGCTTCTTTTCTGGTCGCACTACATCTCCTGCCCTGGTATGTAGGGTAGGTAGGTTAATAAGGTCCTTATTTAGACAGTCTTCTCTGTTGGGTAATTTCAAGGAGTGCCATGAAAATTCATTGGATATTGTGGTGACCTGCAGGAAGTCCTGCTAACCATGGTACCTTTGAGTGATGAGATGGTTAGTTGGATTTGAAAATAGACAAGAACCTCTTTTGCTGCTAAATCTCTCCAGATATAAATTGCTGATTCCTTTTGACCATATGTTGAGTTTAAATGTCCATGTTGCAATAGTCACATAATTCATTTTACTAATTATTCCAGAGGTGAATGAGTAATTATGTTCTGAAACAATTTTTTATCCCCCTTATGTTTTCTTTGTTTAATTGTGGTAGATAGTTAATTACTGATTTTTTTTTCTCTCTCTGCATTATCCCTTTTCCTCCTTGATCTGCACACCTTTCAGATTAACTGTCATTTCAGGATTTGGGACTCTATCCTTACTTGAGTGAAACTTCAGGATGAGCTGTCTTCTATTATATACTAAACAATGAGGCTCCAGTTGTTTATTGAGGTTATAAGTGCAAATACACTTGCTTTTATTATTTATTCTACCATAGCTTATGTAACTTCTTAATAGAAGTTTCTGTTTGAATTGCCTCTGCCACTGCAGTATTTAAAACAGAACTCAGTATTCTAAAGGTAACTGCACATGTGGGAGATACTGCATTCAGAAGGAGAACCAGTTGAGTTATCACCTCCTTATCTGCAAGCCAAAGGTCACTGTCTTCACATGAGGACTGTAAGTTGTTGTCAAATGTGCTTTAAACAACTCAAAAAGCATCCAAATAATGACAACCTAACTATTTTTTTATATGCTGTTAATCATCCCAAGCACAGGCAAATGGAATACAAGGTCCTGTTTTATCAGAGAAATCTGGTCAAGTACTATACCTTTAAGCCTCTTTAAGGAGTTGCTAGGATCCAAAACCACCTCTTGGTGCTCTTGTAGTTGCAGGAATTAGTAGGTTAATAATTTCATGTAATTCAAATAAGATACTAATTTAGTCCACCATAAATTTTAAAAACACTTTGCAGTATTATTAGTGGTCGCACAGTTAGAAGCCCTAAAGTAAACGGAGGTTATTTGGAGAAGTTACATTCAACTCTTCAGTCAGTTATTATAGGTCATAAGCCATTATATACTGTTCTGCATTAATAATACAGGAGTAATACTAATTGTCCAACAGGCTCAGTGGACCCTATTAAACAATGTCTTATACAGCACATTGATGAGAAACTTTTAATTTAGCTGTAATTTCCTGCTTTTTCCTCAGATCTACAGTAACTTAAGTCAGTGCAAGCTTTCAGGTAAAAGATTTTTATGATTCATCCTCCATGAATCTGTATCCTAACTAATAAAAGCTCATTGACAGTTTTTGGGTTGCCAATGTAAAATTGGTGCTTAAACAGGAACAAGATTTATCATAGAAATATAGAATGGTTTAGATTGGAAAAGACTTCTAGGATCACAGAGTCCAGCTGTTAAGATTTATTTAATCTTCTAATAACTTAAGAAAGATGTTTGTTGCTTCCATGATCGTAAGTAGATTAATATGATCTTGGGATAAATTGTATTATTTCGTGTGGATAATACAAATATACTTTTTTATCTTTTTAATTTCTTTTATGAAGGGGCCTTTTATGACAAGGACTAATGACTTGCATATGTTGGAAATTGTCATTCAAAGCAGTAGTTATTTCCCAGATAACAGAATTTTAAAGCAATATTTTTCTTTACGGAGAGAAATGTGAGTCTTCATAGCCTCCTGTCTGCTCAGAACATTTTGAGATACCTGTGTCTGAAGAGCTTGATGTCATGATTGCACCCCATCCCTCCTGCCTCCATCCATGCCATGTTTATGATCTTGTGTTGAAGTTCATCTTGAACCATAACAGTTCTGATCAACTTTCTCTTTTTTTATTTTACTCAAAGTACTGCACTTCTGCACCAGATTTGCTACCACCAGTTTGCTCATACCTTCTCTATCCCGTTTAAAACTGGCTCTGTTCATCACTCACCTCTTTGTCTCCTCTCTTCTCATCCACTTTCTTCTTGAATGAGCCTCTCACCATCCCTGGAGGCTTTTAAAAAACATATGGATGTGGCACTTGGAGATGTGGTTTAGTGGTGGGCTTGGCAGTTGTACTCAGATGATCTCAAAGGTCCTTTCCAATAAAAATGATTCTGTGATTCTGTGATCTGCTTCCCTTTTGCAAGAAATTTTGCATTTCTTGTCACATAATCTTCTCTGTTTCCCCTTCATTCTAGCAAAGTGAACATTTTTTAAATTACTCTTTCTGCCAATTTTTGCCCATTGTGTGGGAAAAAGTCTGTCTTCATTTTCATCTGCATGTCTTCATCCCTCCAGTGCTGTTCTAACCACTTGAGAAATCCAGGACCTAATGCTTTAGGAAATGTGCCCAGTGCTGCAAAACTCCAAATACAGTTGTCAGGGTGCTGCTGGCTGCTGATAACCAAAGACTCCTGATAAAGTGGGTTGGTAACTCTTCAAGCCTTAGGCATCCTGCTTTCAGAAATTATAAATGGATTCAACTAGAGCTCAACAAGCAGCATGATGTTTATGCTTCTGGAGAGTAAAAGTTGCGTAGAGAGCAGGGTGCAGTGTTAATGGGTTGAATGCATCATGTAACAGTGCAATCTTTCTTTCCTCCCAGTGTTCCGGTGTTGAAACATGAAGATTATTTACTGAGGACACCTCCAGTGAGCAAAAACTCCACAAAACCAGGGAGCAGTCGTGGGAGCAGTTCAGGGAAGAAAATGGTTGGCTTTGGTGCAAACGTGGATGATGGGGAAGGCCCTCTAATGCAGACCAAGAGGGAAGGCACTAAGTCCAGGAAAGGTAAGGAGAAACATACTGTATTGCAGGGTCATGAATGTGCTGATGTGTTCCAAGGGGTATCAGTAAAATGCACAATTAAAGGAACAGGTTTCAAGGGGTTTGAAACTACCTAAGAGAAGGTGATAGCGCCATTTAAAAAAACCAAAAAAAACACTTTAAATAACAAGTGGTGATCCTATCTGTTTTTCCTGATGAAACAGAAAAAAGTAGTCCCTTAATCCTAGAAAACTCATTCAATGATTTGTTTTTAACTTTCCCAAAAGGCATTGATAATAAAGTGCAGTGGGGTTTTCTCTTTAAATGTAATATTTGCGTTCTTTTCCTCCTTGAGTGACGACTTCACCATCACAACCTGCTGTTTTGTCACTCAGGGATGTCTGTACTGCTAGAACCTATCCTGCCCTTAGCTTCGTACCTCCACTTAAGGAGCAGAGAAGCAGTCTTTTATGAAGAGAAAAGGTTGGGAATAAAAGCAGCTTGGATGTTTCACTGCTTAGCCTTGAACATAATCCTTGGTTCAATTATGAACTAGCTTTTTTTTTTTTCTTAATTTTAACTTGTCTACCAGTTTGCTGTATATGTCAGCATAAAAATAAAGAAAATGGCCAGATAAGAAGAAATGTGGTGCAGTTCTCAAAGGAACAAATAACTTGTGTTATTGGTTAAGACCATACCAACATTAAAAAGCAGTCCCTGTGAAAAAACTTTCAAAAGGGTATCATCAGCCTGGACCCAAACAGTGGCTGAGGTTAATCTCTTCCAAGGCACAGCTACAAAAGTTGGAAGGCTGTAAAGGGCTTGTGTCCAAAAAAATCAATTTCTAATTTGAAACAAAATCATTTTTGACTAACAGGGGTTCAGGACCCATTACTTTTGCTGTATAATCTGCTGACATTTCACACTTTCTGTTGTGCACAATGAATCCTAATAGTCATTTTATAACATTGCTACACCAATCAATTTAAGCAAGAGAAAGCCGTTACAATTCTGCAAAGTTTCAGGGGCAATTTTCACTGATGGTTTTCTTTTATGGTTTTTTTCAGCTATCATTTTTTTTCTACTCTTTTCCTTCTGCCCCCTCCTTCTCAGAGCTACAGTGATGAAACTAGGATTTTTCACAGCTAGATGATGGGTTTTGTTCCTCGGATAGGAGTAGTCCCCAAAAGTAATTAATTTTCCATAGATTCAGGGGAAAATATCCAACCTGGCCTCTTCTTCGTTCATTCATTTCATTTTGTAGGACTGAAGAGAAGTTACAAGCTGCATCTGAATATTGCACATGGCAACTGAGCTGCACCTATGCTGATTTAGTGATTGTAGTGGTCAGCATGATCTCTGAAGATGGTGGGCATCTTTTGCAAGCACTTACTGGAGTTACTGGCTTTTATGGTGTAGAGCTGCATGGCAAAATTTGACTTAGAAATATTGGCACTTGCTGTGATAGCTGATAAAGTTCAGAGGAATGCTTTCAAGTTGTGGAATAACCTCAGGTCTATTACTGATTTGAATGGTTGTTTATCACAAGGCAAATTACCTAGCAATAATCACTGAAGTTGAAGTCTTCTGTATTTAGTAGCTTTTTAATTGGCTTCCTTCTGTTATATATTTGGACTCTGTTAGCAAGCACACACATACTTGTAGTGTTTTTCCATCTTAGGGGATCACCAGGATACAATGCCAAGATTTTTAATTCTGGATAGCCTGGACTTAGCTGGCTGTGTCCTTGCTTTTGCTGGATATTCCCATTGGCTGCTGAGCTGGGATTTCTGGTTCAATGCAGTATGAGAAACGGGAATGAAATCCACAAGGTGATATTTTGAGGCATGAAACTTAATGTCATTTAGCCACATACCTGAAGGTGGCCTTTTGGTTGGAACACAGCAGTGCTGTGTACAAAACATGTTCATCTGAAAACTTCTCAACCATCAGATGGTGACCTTTTGCTACAGAGGTTTATTTTTTCTCATGCCTGTGTCAGTCTGGTCTGTTTAAACTGTTTGTTCTTCAGGATGGTGACTCTATCCAAGCATGCCTTAGTGCAGTGCGAGTGCTGATGTGAGCCCTTCGGCTGGCTGTACTGCCGGGAATGGTGGCTGTATCAGTGGTAATGTCCCTCCAGAGCCACACAGACACTTTTATCAGGTTTAAACTTATTAATCAGGAAGCTGTCCCTGTCCTGGAATGGTGGAAGGCTTTACTGCCTACAGAACTGCTTACTTGCTGTGTCAACAGTGGGCTTGAAATGGGTGATTTCCTAACAAATACAGTTTTTCTTTCTGCCTGATGATGGTTGGTAATGGGGAGAAGGGCATTGTTAACGTGGTCCCTTCACCTCCTGGAGTGGAAAGGGTCACTTCTGATCTCTTTTCAGGGTAGAAACTTACTGCATCAACTTAGGAAATAATTTTTTATTCCCTCACTGTTGATTTTGTCTTTTGTTTCTGCTTGCTCCTTAGTTTTTATTTCCAGTGCTTTGGCAGGTGTTTGTGTCTTGTAGTCAATTTTTTTTAATCTTACCAGCAAAACTTTAAACAGTTGGAACAATCTTGAAGTCTTAGATCCTTTCAGCAGTAAATTATTTTTATTGGTGTAACCATCAGCTATGTCAAAGTGTACTAAAATCTAACAACTTGTCTGGTTAAAAAGCACTGGAGTACAGAGATGTGTGTTTCTCTTCCTTTCTGCTCTTGAAATCTTTGATGTGGGGCTGAGAAACTTACATCCATTGCAGTGTGCCCAATATTGATTGGGCAGTTCTCTACGTTTCTGTTTAAAGTATTCCTCTTTATGAACGCTTCCTGAAATATTTCTGCACTGAAACAAAAGAAATAACTATTTTCCCCTTTGTTTCTTCCTGTTGGACATAACATCTTCATGATGTTGTATAGCCTGCACAGTTTCCTTTTTCATATGCAAAAGAAAAAGCCAGAGAAGGAAAATGATTTTAGCTCATTTTAGCCCTGTATTTTTCCAGGGGCTGATTTCACCTAGATAGTGTTTGTTTTTCAGTAGTTTTTCTGATGTAGCTTCTTAGGGATTCAGTATCTGGAACTTCTTCCCTTGGGGGAGACTCTTCCCTATGATTGAATAAAGCAATTAGTTAATATTAGTGAAATACTTTGAAGATATGAAGTACTATATAAATGTTAAGTCTTATGAATATTGCTATTATTCAAGTCATAAAGATTTCTTTTATGATTATCAACCTAGATTTCCCACTGGTTACTTTCATTCCACTGCTGCTTGAACCAGCCTCAACCATATTTCTTCACTCTTAATGTTTACACTTCTAAAATGTAGACTGCTGTATTTCCCCACTTTCATGATGTTTTAGTTGTCTGGTTTTCAAACAAAAATATATGGCTATTTGAGTTTTCTCAAATGATTCTTTAATCTACTTTAAATCATTCTTGTACCAAGTTAGCCAAATTGAAAACAGTGTTCTTAACATCACCATTTAGGAGACATTTATAATTGCTTTGGGAGTAGCTTGCCTTGCAAGCTTGTATCTAGTGTTTTTCTCTTTTTTTTTGGTGATTCTTTGCTGCTCCAGGTTCTTTCCATTGGTGTCAGGATTTAAATTACCACATTATATAAGAGCTTTTTCTTTCTTCCAGGGGTAAAAGTGTCTATTCTTTTTTCACGTTTCTTGCTTCTCTAGATCATCTGCAATGTCTCCAGTCTCATACTGTCTTCTAACACCTGCAATCTAATTAATTTGCTGTCATTTGTATCACCCCAGTTCTCTATGACTTTTCATAAATAATTACCAGTCACTTCATAAATTCATTAACTAATTCCCTTTAGCCCTGAAATATATATCCTTCAGACTAAAGACTTGGTATCTTTTTTTTTCCCCTGGTAGTTTCTTTTCATCAGCTTTATAAAGGCAGGTATTATTCATCAACAGGGTCTTCATTATCCTCTACTTGCCAATTTTCCCTTCCTTTATTTTTTTCTCATAATATATTTTAAAATTAGTAGTAGCTCGGACATTTTTGGGCATGTTATTGATTTAATCATCTTTTTATATTTGCTTGTTCCTGAGTGTTTCTTTTCCCTCAAAAGACTTTTCCAAGATGTATTTTTAAACCTTTTTTTTTTTTTTAATATAAATTTATTTGGGATTTCTTGATTCCTCTGCTTTATGTCTGTGCAGCCTTACAGCCTCAGTAAACTCCTGCTGAATTCCCTTTCTTGTTTTGTTTCTAACTCTGGTAATATTTTCAAATTTGGGCATTTGAACAGTCCCCTTGAGGGTGTGTTGGACACTTCTGAGTCCATATATTGTCTTCCTCTGCAGAGATACCTCTCATTTTCTGTGGATGTAGTATGTTGACAGTGTGCCAGCCTTGTCTCATATTAGCAACTGAATATTTTCTCCCATGTTAACAAGTATTAGTTTCTTAAAATCCAGCTGCCTCATTCCACTGTCACATGAAATGATTTCTAAATACCTCTTATTTGATCGTAAAGTCAAAACTCTTAAGCAAGAGGTTTCCAGTCTTTATATGCGCACCCACTCTTCTCATCATGGATTGGCACACAAGTTACCAGGGACACACAATCAGCATATATCCCCATGATATTTCCAAGACTTCCTTCACTGATAATTAACTCTTTCAGAGGGAAGATTTTTTTCACTGCCTGGTGCTGAAACACAGTTCATTATATCAGGGTGATAACATATTTTTTTGTTAGTCTCCCTAAAATGCATCTTAAAACATGTGGGTTTACTGAATTTTTGTATTTTTGTATTTGGGTTTACTGTATATATTTGTATAAATCTTAGATCAGTGCATTGTTTTAAATAATTCCTTGGACATCTGTACATTTCACACTGAAGCTGGAATTACAACTTTGTGTAGCATCATGTTTCAGCATGGTTGATAGATAACGTTTCTGTTCACGAGCTGGGAAATATTTGATCATCACAAGGTTACCTAAGGAGCTAAACACTGGTTTGACTTCAATTTTTGCTGATGTGTTTAATTTTCCCTATACTGATTCTAGTTAAGTGATGTTAGTTGCACACAACTAATTAGGCTAGATTTAAAAAGTCCAAATTCACAGTTTTTGTATGGTAGATCAGATAGCTCCTAATTTTCCTTTTGCCCTTTACCTCTTATTTACCTGTATGCTATTTGTCTTACTAAATCTGATCAATGAAACTCAGTTCTCAGGTGAGCAAGTGAAAACTTGGCTGGACCACCAGCCTTCAAGGGTTGTCTGCAGTCCAGCTGGTAGCCAGTTCATAGTGGTTAGCTGCTTAACATCAGCAGCCTGGGCAGTGGGACAGGATGCACCTTCAGTAAGTTTGCAGGCTTGGGGAAGCAGTCAGTGTGCTGGAGAATAGGGCACAGTATTCAAGGGACATTAACAGGTTGGGAAAATGATTTGACAGAACCCTTTTTAGGTTCAGCAAAGGGAAATACCAGGGTCCTTCAACTGGATTGAACTGATCTCATGTAGCAGGACAACCCTGAAAGCAGTTTTGCCAGAAAAGAATGGGGTGTCCTGCTGAACAGCAATGAGTCAGTGAGGTGCCTGTGTGACAGAGTACCTGGACCTCTTACCAGGGCCATAATTATACAACTGTGGTCATCAGAGTGCTGAAAGGACACTTCCCCCCCAGTTAGCTTAGTGACATTGTGTTCATAAATACTGTGTCCAGTCTGGGACTCCACAGTGCACGGACAACACTGACAACCTGTAAGAAGTCTGGCAGAGGCAGCCAGGGCAGCCATGGGGCTGAAGCAAGAGGCTGAGAAAGCTGGTTGCATTCAGCCTTAAGAAGAGATGACTCAGCATGGGTCTTCCTTCTTGCTTCAGCTACCTTAGGAGAGGGTGTAGAGAAGAGGGAATGAGACTTCTTGGAAGTCATCATCAGCCACTCAAGAGACAAGAGGGAAAAGTCACAACTCAGAAAATTCTGATTAGCTATACAGGAAACATTTTTGACTGTGAGGCTGGTCAAACAGTGGAACCAGAGGAGTTTCACAGGGAGGTTCTATCGGTGGAGACATTCAGCATCTATTATGACAAGTTTCTGAAAACCTATTGATGCTGTTTGAATGGAGGATTGAACCACATGACCTCCAAACTTCACCTTTAAACCTAGATTATTTTGTAATTCAAGAGTTATTTGGAGATGGAAAGGAATGGACTCTCAGTTCTATTTTATTTAAACTGTTGCACTGTTGTAGTAATATTTACACTTGGAGAATTAGCATCTTAAAGCACGTCATGATAACTGCATCTGTGAAACAAGCTGAATCCGGTGGGCCACTCAAGGAATAATAGCAATGCAAGTGTGTCAAACTCTGGGTAATAAGATGGAGGCTGCAGAGTTTGTCTTATTCTACAGATTTGATTCTGCATGGTCCTGAAAAGAATGCTGTGAACAGTACTGTTGACTGATGAGCTCTCTGTCATTTCTCTGTGTATATTTCTCACTCGAAAACTGTTTCAGTTTTTCGTCCCGATGTTCTGTAATAAGGCAGAATGGAGAAACATGTTTTCCAAAATGTCTAGCTTCTTATGCCTGGTTTGCCTTCACTTCATTTCACAGGGACAACGTCAGGACCTAGGAAGGATGCAGCCGTAACTCCTGGGTTGATGGGTAGCAGCAAAGTGCCTGCAACCACAGCCATATCACCAATTCAGCATGACCCTTCATGGTAAGCTGCTGGGTAATCTCTGGTTTAAGATTCTGCAAACACAACCATCAAATTCTCCTAGATGCAGGGAAGTAACTGAATTTCTAGGATGCTTCACATTAGCACAAGCTGAATAATATAAACCAAAACCTGCCATATTCTTTTGACATTTATAGTTAGACTTAAGTTGCATGTTAGAATAAAAAAACAAGAATATGCAAAGTTCTAACATTTTAATTTCACTTAGATTTTGAACAGAAAGTATTTTATGTTTCAAGTCCTGACACATTAAATACCTTTGTAAATAATTTTAATGGACAGTGTTAACCCCATTAGGTTTTACATTCACTTGAAGATTTTAATCACTCGCCATTTGCCTGCCTCCTCCCCCACCCCCATTTTTATCAAATGGCATTTCTTTAAAAATGTTATGTATGAGAGTTATTTTATATTTAATGACAGGCAACAAAATCACATTAAGTCAGCAATTCCTGGTTATACTATATGCTGCACTAAATGCACTGGAAAAGCAGTATTATTATTTCTGTTCCAGTGAAAAAACTGAGAGCAGCATTGTTGTTACACTTACAAGTCTGAAAACAACTTGTCTTCTTTGGACAGGATTACATTTCTAGTGGTAAATGCCTAGGAGAACAGCATATAATCCCTGCTTTTCTTTATCATATACCACATTTTCTCATAATAAAATCTTTAGTTAAGCAACAAAATACAAGCAGATTGAGATATGAAGTTGCAGTATTTTATACCACTAGTTAGATAACAGTGCAGTGGCATAACAGCACCTGTTCATGAGAAGAGTTAAATATTTCTTGGAGGATGAGAGGGCTAGAGTCAGATTTAATCTTCTCTTGGCCCAGTGGACTTGGAAAATGTGTGCCTGATATCATCCCTGTATTCTTGGCAGCAGCTGGCAGTTTATTTCTATCTTCTGAGAGAACTTGTGATATATAATAGGTGAAAAACCACTATCAATATTGACAAATTTGTACTTGTTATGGAAACACTTTTTTTTTTCTTCTGATGGAAGGGTGATAATTCTTGGAGGATTTAAGAACTGAGTTAGATTGGGCTGTTTCCCACAAGTAGCTGTATGCTTAAACTAACAGAAGCCAAAAGATTGCCTAAGCATCTTAGAAGCAGTGGTTACCTTTGCAATGCAGGCATAGCAGATAAAGTATGTGTAAAGATACTGCTTGATACTGTCTTATAGTGCTAGGTTGAGATTCCATTCAAGCACTGAGGAGTAGATATTATTATGCACATCATATGAAAACTGCTCAGAAAAAGAAATTGTATTCAAGAAAATTGATGGTCTATTCTTTTGCACAGAGGGGAGTAAAATATTTGTTGAAATATGCTGTTAGAAATCATACCAGGTAAAGTGATCAGTAAAAGGAATCTGATTAGCTGTCATCTTTAAAGTATTATTTTACCAGTTGATGAAAAATCCTGTATTTCCGGGCACTTTCTCTCATGCTTCCTCCCTTTCTTTCTCACCATTAGTGCTGTAGCTATTATTGACTAGGTTAAACTGCCATGTTGTGCTTTCCCTTACTCCTGGCCTTCTCTAATTGAAAATGGTAAATGGACAAGTATTTCTGGGGAGACCTAAAGCTGATTCTATCCTTCATCAGAAAACCTGCTTCGGCAGCAGGTCAGTCTCAATTTATCACTGAATGGTTATAAGCTTAGACTGCAGGTTTAACTAACTAAATTAATCAATATTGAGAATTATTGCCGCTTTTGTGCCACTAAAGTTAGGGTTTGTCAGCATGTTCATTATGAGCTGTGATTTGGGGGGGGTTAACAGCTTAACCACAACACTTGGCACAGATCTGAAACTTGCAACACAAAGCCCTAGCCTAAGAGCAAATTTATTTATTCAGCAGTACATGTAAACCTAATTACTTTTGACTATTTAAATTTATAGGACTAGATTCAAGTCGTGTTTGTGCCAGCTTTAACTAGCACAAGCCCTGGCACCCGGCAGCAGCAGCAATGCAAAGCCTGCCAGAGAGAAGGTGTTGGAAAGCGACAGAAGCTCCCTGGCAGCGAGAGGCATCAGGGTGGTAGCACAGCTTCTGGGAAGGGCTGGCTGGGTAAGCAGGCATGGCAGGTAGAAGATTTGTTGGCATGATAGCTTGCCTTGGCAGGGCTCAACTGGAGGCTTCAGTGTGTTACAGCTACCTCCTGCTTGAGAAAGAATTGCTGCAGTCCTACTTTCTTCTCTGTCTCAGAATGAATCATGTCATGAACAAGAAATAAGTGTTCCTAGAGGGTAGATGTAAACCTTGAGAGCCCTAGTGCTGGACCTGCAGAAGGACCAGGCTTGCAAAACGAGTGTGCACAAGGTGATTTCAGTGATATGTCTGAAAGAAAAAGAAAACTTCAGCATTTCCTTATCTGGCATCTGGAGCTGAGCTAATAGTGAATTTGTTTGCCTGTCAGGCTTCTGTGCATGCCTGTTGCTGCCTTCCACAACATGGCCAAACACTGCTAGTTTGGTTATCCAGTGTTCTTAAGCCAAGTGTCCACCACCTGCATGAGGCCCTTGAAATTATATTCACAGCAGGTCTGGAAAGCTTTTCTACTCCATGTGCTTATTTATCTAGACCAAAGCAAATATATTTGTGAAAAAATTTCACAGGCAAGATAGGGGCTGGGCAAATCTGGAAGAGTAGGTTTATTCCTAAAGCTTGTGTTAAATGTTAACTTTTTGGTGACTAGGTATATTTTTTCGTAACTACTGTGTGCCTAGAAGAGAGGGTGTGTGTTTCTACTGAACTGGAGGGGAGCTGGACAGGGGAAGTATAGGTATATTGATGCTTTCATTTTTTAATGAAGTTTTTACATAAACTAGATCTTACCTTAGCTATGCTCAAGTACTGATTTCAGCAAAACAAATATTGTATTGCATACAGAAGTGAAACTGCTCTAAATTTAAGTATTCAGTTATTTCTGTAGGCATTAAAAAAAAAAGTTATAAATTGTACATTCTTACAGCCCTGTTGCAATTGTGAGGTTCTCCCCATGTAGTGTTGAGTTTGGCACAGTAAGTCCTATCCCACTGCAGATTTAAGCACTTAAAAAGACACAGGCAAAGTTTGTTCTGCTCACCATGGAAACAGATAATTCTCCTGTAGTGTTTTTCACTTTGGAAAAGCAAATTCAAAAACAGTTAGGTAAATTAAGGGACTGTGTGATAGTCTGGGATTTCAGCATTAAGTCTGTGGTTTTTGGTTGCAGTTTCAGATCAAAGCTTTCATACTTGCTGAGTGCATTGTCTTGGAGTGAAGTTTATTGTAGCTAGTAAAAGAAGTGATTTAGAAGTTCTTGCAATATGAATGCTGTATTCGAGCTGTATTATTATCTGTTAGACTACAGTGGCCTGTTGAGTTCTTATAAACAGATTGTATTGTGTAAATTTGTGTTTAGGGACATTTTAAAAACAAAACTATTTACCCAATTGCCCAGCACATCTCAGGTGAATCTGTACTCAGGGACTTTTAAGCAAATTAATATCTGATGTAAAATATAATGTGCAGAATTGTATACTTAATAATGCACACTGGAATAGTCTAAAGTAGATCTGTTGCGCTGAGTGTTAGGAAATATGACAGTGATGAGATTCAAGCTTTTGTCTTACTTACGTGGTAGTTGATTTTCACATCTTTGAATTTTGGATGCTTAAATATGGGTATCAACCTAAGACGATTCCTGAAGTTCCTTATACAGTAAAGTCTAAGCAAGCACTGACAAGGAAATAGATTTTTTTTTTTTTTTTTCCTTAGGATCAGACACCACTCAAGATTCAAAAGGAGCAGAAAACTTTCATTCCAGATTTAACTTAGGTACATTTATAGAGGTTAAAACTGTTTTTGAAGTAGAGTGGTGAGTTAGTTTCTGAATGTGTAGAAGACACAAGTTTTGCCTACTCCCTGAGAAAGCCAGCAGTGCAAAAAGTCCAACGTAGTTCCATATGCAAGTGATAAAACCAGACATTGGCAAATTAATCTCTCTTATTCACAGTGTAGGTTGTTAATTGTTCTCTCTGCTGGCTGTCGATATAATGTGAAATTTTCATTCCCCATTCAAGATGGAAAAAGTTGTGGCTGAAAATGTTAACATTTGCATTTTTATTTGTTGATTTATTTAAAGGACAGCCTCTCTTACAGCAATCCATCACTCAGTGACACCCCAAATATGAATAATGTATTGTAGACTTGCGGTTACAATGTGTAATAAGTGCCAGAGACAGTAGAAGAATGTTAACTATGTTGCAAATGTAATATTTATCGACTCATACTTTATTGCTTTCGAGGTTCAATAATACTGACCACAGGACATTAATATCACTTATCTTGATTTTAGTTGGGCACCTCCGTATG
>VXBB01007277.1:67558-94845 GCA_013399915.1 Illadopsis cleaveri | reverse complement strand
TAGAAATAACCCATCTATATCATACTTACAAAATAAATGTGAATTTTACAGCTCTTTGTAAGAAGTGCATTGTAGGTTTCTTGGCTTACTGCTAACAGTTCTACTTTTCTACCTTCTCATTTACTTGTATCTGACACTGATCCCCCTCCAGTTGCCTGACCCAGGTGGTGAACACCTCAGCACTCTTCTAGAGGCTTCATTTACTTGGCTGCATTGTGATCTTTTGCCTTAGATAGGATTTGGGCTAGGTCCATTGTCCTGTTAAAGACCAGTATGAAAAGAGTTTTCTATTGCTTCTCTCTGAAAAGACAACAACTGAGAGGCTAAAATAGAAATACCCTCTCTTTTGGAAAGACACACAGAGCAAATGTAAATAATCTCTTTGAAGATTACAGAGATCAGAAATGAAGTGTTTAATAAGTTCAACATTCATTATAGACATGTAACTTATTTTCAGAGAAATTTTTGCTCGAGGAATAGAAATTTGTTAAAGTAATTTGAGAAGATTGGGATTTAAAATTCAGTGCGTTTGAGAACCAAAATTTTATCGATAACCTGCTTAAAGAAAGAATGTGCAATAAGATTTTGCTACAGTTGCAAATCATTCAGTAGTGATTCCTGTGGTTGGTAGGGTTCTGGTGTGGAAACTGATACCAACTGGGCAAACACTCCTCCTTATCTGCTCTGTTTGGTTACAACCACTAAAAGCTTTGAAGTCTCGGGGGGAAATGCAGATGTGAACCCAGGGCTGGGATCTAAACCAAATTTAACAATGGGAGATTTTAAGCTTGTGTTGAAATCAGATTTCACCTGTGAAGCCTGGCTCTTGGGAAACTTGGAATTGGGTTCGGCCATGAAAATTATAAGCCTTGATTATATTTTGTATTGTAGACATCAAGTAAATTTTGAAGTGACATTCTGTATTTACATCTGAGGTTATCAAATTTAACACATCATTGGCTTCTTTCTTTACTGTGTGTAACAGAACACCTATTTGTGTCAAAGCAGCCTATCTAATAGCTACTTTGCAATAACAGTTTTGGTGTGTCCATTGCTGACAATGAAAATCATATTGGGAAATTCTGATTTGCAGTGCAAAAGGATTAATGTTAATTACCAACTGTTGGCTGTAATTGTCACCCTCATTAAAATGCAGAATTATGTATTTCTTAGTTATAAATAACCCTTCTAATTGTACTTGATGTATGCCAGTTTAATCAAAAAGTACACTTGCAAACAAGCAGATATTTGCATTAATCCAGCACTGGATCTTTGAGTCTTTTTTTATCGTCTTTTATTCCAAACTCGACTAGTTGGGGGAGGTCTATTACAGCTACATATCCTTTGCACATTTTTTTTTTTCAGCTCCATGGATCTGACAGGATTTTGTATTAAAATGAGGGGAAATGTCTTCTGGGACTGCTCAGTGCAACAGAAAACGTGTCAGTTTTGAAGTAGTTGGCAAGGTTTCCATCATTCAGTGGTATGACAATAACTTGATTGTAGTTTGAAAGTAATAATAAGCAAAGGAAAATAGAGTACAGATCATGTTATGAAACTGACTTAACTCTTTGCATCATTTTCATTGTTATTTTAATTACTATTTTTTTACAATTTTTCCCCATGTGCATTTGCAGGTTCTGAAATACCACGTCAAATCTTAAGGGAATGTTGGCTCATTGGATTCCTGTTTGCATTTGTAATCACAGCAATGAAAACAGCCTCAAAGTATTTTCAGGTTCCTCTGTATTTTCCTCTACTCCTTTGTCAAAAAAACCCCAACCAACCAACCAACCAACCAAACAGAAAACCCAAAAAAACTCCCCAACAACAAACAAACATAAAAAACCTGTCTCTTTTTCCTACACTGATACCTTGAGTGTTCTGCCCTATGCTTTTAAAAACTTTTTTTAGAATTACTATGATGACAATTTTTAGAGAGCTTGGCAAGGTAACATCAGTCTTGATTCCTGTCTTCATGGTTCTCTAAACAACTGTTCTGTTCCTAGTACGGTAGTAATTTCCCGTCTCATCTTTCTGAAGCATTTCTTCTTATTTTTTGGAGGTTTGTTTTATTTTTGAGATGGGAGAAATTAATGAATAATATATGCAGGATAATTGCATCTTACTTTAAGAAGCCTTTATTCCAAAAGATGTGTCTGCTATCCTACCACCATATTGCTTATGCTTAACAAATTCCCTTCTTCTTCTCTCCTTCACTTTCCTGGGTTCCTTTCAGGCTGTAAACTCCTTAGGGCAGGATCTTGCCACAGCACATCTTTGTGCTTGGGTGGTCCATGCAGTAATGATGTTTAACTGTGATGATGGTGTAGTTAGGGTGGAATTGCTCTTGCTTATCTTGAGACAACTGAGCTAGTTACCATCACTATTTTATTTTAGAACCAGCTAAATATCCTTTTGGTGATACCTGTTATCCTGTGAGCTATAAAATACGCCTGGAGTAACACACACTGGCACCTTATCCCTCTTATAGCTGTATATGTGGAACTAAAAATAAGTTGTTTGCCATTCATATTTTCATTACGGGTTGGAGGCAAATGCAGGGTTAACCTATGTGCTGCATGGTCAGTGCTCTGATTATTAATATACTTTCAATGCTTGCATTATGAATTGAAGGGCTTAGGCATCAAAGATGTAGAGCCCTCCACTCTGGGGCAGGGTATATGTATGCCTGACTGTGAGCATGCAGCATCTTTTTCAGCAGGAGATTAGGTTGTGATGTGGTAACATTTTCAATAAAAATTGTGGCTGCTTTGGAGAGTCCTGTTTTGAACTCTTGTGACCTGGTGACGCCCTGTAACTCAAACACCTGTGGTACTGCACTGATTTTTGGTCTGAGCAGGGCGTAGCATCAGTCCTGTCCTATTCCTGCCTGTCAGATGTGCTGTGCACCCGGGGATGGTCTCAGCAGGCAGACACAACTCTGTCTTCTCAGGTATTTCGTCAGTTATTTCCAGCTGATGAGTTTCCTGCTTCAAAAATAAATTCCTGCCTCTCTGTCACTTAAGGGCAGTAACCAGTGCTTGCTTTATAGTGTCTGATTTACCCCGTTTCCAGTTTTTAATGTACTTTTTTAAGCCTTTGTGATATTCTAGTTTTCTGCCTCAATAAAGACATTCAGCTTTTCTTTGAGCTACCATAAATAGGGTAGTATTGTCAGCAAACGTCTCTTCCTTATTTGTCCTTTCTCTAGGCCACTTGTGAATGCATTAAAGAGTTCAGGCCCTCACAGATTTCAGTGAGCTCCACTGATGACCTCTCTGGCCTCTTTATAGCAGACCAGTTTAATGTTTTCTCTTAATTTCCTGAGTTTTAGCCAGTTATCTATCCATTAATGGATTTTTCTCTTAGTTTATGTCAGCTTTTAAGTCTTATGATAATAGATTTTGCTGGAGGACTTTCTGAACTCCAGATAGACTGTATAAACGATACTTTCCTTTTTTAGATGCATAATAATCTTACGAATCTTGTAGAGGTCTCTAGTGAATGAAGACTTTGTATTTAGTCTCCACCAATATATCGAGTTTATTAATTCCTTATTATAATTTCTGTCAATCTGCTTGTTCATTAGACGTCTTCATTTGAAGATTTCTACATCTTTCCAGATCACTTAAAAAAAAATAAATCCTGCATTTGCCCTGAACTGAAGCAGTTTTAGGCATTTAGTTACATGCTGCAGTTAACAGTTCAGCTGTTTCACACCTGAGCTCCTTCAGAAGTTTGAGTGAGTACCAGCTGATCCCAGTAATTCATTACTGTTCATTCATGTTGATTTGTTCTGTAATTTATTTGCAGGACATCTCAGATACAAACAGGTCTTCCACTGTGTCCTCTATACCTACAGAAACTTTGTAAGTTCCCACATGGTGAATGTATGTTCATCTCATTGAGTTTTTCTCCCGTGGCTTTATCATGCTGTTCCTTTTGTCATTTCATTTTTTCTAGCTTTAACTTAAAATTCCTATATTTTATATTCTTGAAACTGAGATTTGTTATTGGACCTAATGCTTTCAGCAGAATAACCCTTAGTCTGTGGCTGGAATTCTTTCTGGGGCTTGATTTTTGGGATTTTTGGTTGTGAGTTTGTGGTATTTTTTTTCCTTTCCTTGAGCTAGCAGTGTGTTGGTTGTCACATCTGCAGAGTGCAATAGATTGCTCCCAGATGTGAGAGAGATTTTGTGGAACGAACAGCACAACCAGGACTCTTCAGCTTGGAAAAGAGGTGGCTACATTTAGGATACTATTACAATTTTATAAAATCAAAAGTGACCTGCAGAAAATGGGTAGGGAACAATTCTTTATTGTCTTGTCTATTGGAAAAACTGGTGGGCATCAGACAGAGTTGTGAGATGGCTTATTCAGATGATGTAGATGAAGACAGAAACCAGCAGTAAGCTTATGTCCTGACCTTTTATCATTGTTGTGTTTCTAAACTCCATATTTTTCAAGATTGTTATTGTAATTTCCTCTAATTTATACAACTTTTTAAAGTCATTCTTAATATATGGATTAGAATAATGATTTTTAAGTAGCTATCTATTTTTAAATAACTATTGTCTCTTATCATCCTTGTTAAAACACTTCTGATTGTGAAAAACCCAGTATCTGGGCTTATGTCTCAATCTTACCATGTTACATATCTGTCCTGAGTTCAATAGGACATCATAACAGAAGATTTGGGTCCTGATTTTTCCTGGGTAGGGTAATGAAAGAGCCAATGTATCTTCTACATTTGTTTAGGAAGAGTAATGGTGGTGTTTCAGTATAAAGAATATTGAACTTTGAACTACTGAACTGAATATGTTTTTATTTTTGTTGGCTTTACTTTGGGGAACCCTGAATCAGGTAACATGTCTAGATTTCTGATACAGAATTGAAGGAATCAGAGAGTGATGTTGTAGTCTCTGTTTACAGATCTTTATTTAAGCTGAGTGCACCAGTTTCTACTGTAGGTGTGACTTTTTTCCTAGGCCACATTTCGTTTTCAAACACACATGCTATTGATCACTGTTAAGTTTGGCTTTGTGGTGGGCTATGACTAGAGCACTGAAGCTATCTCATCAACATTTAGATAATCCTGAAGGAAAACAATATCTTGCTGGTTTTTTCACCATTAATTTAGTTGTACATACTGGTTATATTTAACATATAAATTTCCCCATGCAGCATGTTTCAAGCTCCCCAGTAGTTTGGGGCCACGTACATTAATTTTTATCTGTTTTGTGTTGGTTTTGGGATGGTACTTAGTTTATCGCCCTCTGAGGGGGGAAAAAACGAATTATTTCTTTTAGTCGGAGTGTGTTGAGAAGAAAATAATTTGGAAATATGATGGAAATTTAAACCTTTTACTGAGAGTAATATAGTATCTGCCCTGTACTAACAGCTCTCTCTGTTTCAATGGTGGTGACTTAAGTGTTGTTTTTCACCTTTGTTTCTTCCCATCTGTAAGTTTTGAAGTATTTTACTTTGTTCCTGGAGAACAACACTGCTGGAGAACATAGTGAAAATTACCTAGTTTAAGATGTCCCTGCTTATTACAGGGGACTGGATGACCTTTAAAAGTCCCTTCTGACCCAAACTATTCTATTATTCTCTGAAAAAAAAGAAAGTTGATGCAGTTTTTGTGGTTTTTTTAATGTAAAAACTATCAAAGACATTCTGGAGTACTAACATATAATTTATGTATTTAACAGCTTTTAAAGCATATTCTGAAAGCCTCTAATGCCATTGTACTTTTAACTTTCGTTTTTGCTTCATCTGCGTTGAATCATCTTTTACTGCTTAAAACAGAAATTGGGTTTATTGAAACATTTCAGTTCTGATTATTTTATAATAAAGATGAAGAAGTCTAACCTAATGAAATCACTGGAATGAAATGAGAAAAATTAAAAAAAAAATTAATAAGCTGAAGACTTGAAGTTTTAAGTCACATTTGGCTGTATGTTTCTCTGTGTGTACCGTCTTGGATCAGTAGGATGAGAAACTTGTCTTGTAAGGAATGTCCTTTGCACTGTTAGGCTGACTTTCTCTGTTACATTTCCAGGGGTTACTGGAAATACATTGCCAATAGTTCTTGCATGCATTAACTTTTGTGCCTGTGATCACAAAGTTGTGGTTTGAGATGAGCAGTATTACTGAATTCCCATTCTTCTCCCACAGAGTTCAGGCCTGTAAATATATTTTACAGAATACACGCATGTCTGTCAGTTTGTTGGTCTCTGTGAAACATCCTAATGTACAAGCAACTTTACAGTTTATGAGAGACTTTTCCATACTCTCATAAATGAAATGCTTCCTGCTCCCTGCAGAGTATCAGATGATTCTCTGTGGGACTGTGTTGGTGTATCTGCAGTACGAAGGTTGCTTGCTTTGCAGGTGCCACTCTGATGTGACATGGTCTTCAAAAGTGTCTATGCCCTTGTGCCTAGTTCTGCCCAGAATTTTTCAAGCTCCTCTCTTGTTCTGATGACCTTGTCCTTGCTGAGGAGCCAGTGTTCTTCCAGCACTGCCTTTTCTTTTTACTGTAACAGGTGAAGCAATTCCTAGAAGGACTTTAACAGTGCTCCAGCTGCTGCTCATCTCAGCTTCTGCTTGACTCTGTTAATTGCTCTGTGCATCCCTGTTCTTATCCATATGCTTGGAATTTTGAACCTGTATATCTACCTTGTTTGTAGGCAACAAACTGATCTCATAAGAGAGTTGTTCTCTCCCTCCCCCTTCCTTGCCAATCTTTTTCTTATCTCCTAACGGCCTCTCAGCATCTAGATTTCTAGACATGAAAGATAAGTGTGTTTTCTTAACTCAGCCTGCACTGACAGCCAGATTCAACTGTGATGAGCATCTTAAGGGATGTCTGGATCACTAGAATGTACAGGTCTGTTGTAATTAGTTGTACCATTTTCTTGCTTTTGCCTCTTCTGTTTTGTTACGAACTTTTTAGCAGCAGACCCTTTCTACCAGTGCACAAACCGCAACATCACATGACATTGACTTTACTCAAACCAGAAGATTTTTGTGCCAAGGTTGTAACATTGTATCATTACTTCGTTGTATCTGTGTGAAAATTTTAATTTCACGCCCTGCAGACTTCACTGTCTCTGTGCACTCTGATCGTGTTGTTGCATAGAAGGGTAAGTCCCTGGGTCACATTCATTTTGCAGTGTTATTTTTTGAGGTTTTTTTAAGTTCTGTTTCCTTTGAGAGATCTTGCTGTAAAGTTAGCTCAGGAGTTTGGCCAGGAAAATATTTGCAAGCTTAAAGGAAAGATACTAAAACTATTTTTTGTAAAGTTTTTTACAATGTTATTACAAAAGAAAAAGTACAGAGTTTGGGCTAAACTGCGTTAAATTTGCATGTGAATAGTCGCAAGTGACTCGGAGAAGTATGTGGGAAAGGGAGGGAAGAGCCTTGTTCAAATATATCATCAGGTTTCCCATAATCCTGGTTTTTATGAGTTGCAAACTTTTCTGGGCAGAAGTCCTTGGTTAATGTTTGGATTTGTTTGTGGAGATTCCTGGTTCTCAGGCATTGATTGGTATTTTAAACTTCCCTGTTTGTATCATGCCTGCACTGCATGTGTGGTAGGTCAACATCCAGTCCTTGGTAGTCAGTCTTTGCCTTTTTGGTCTGTGTTGATGAACAACCTCTCTGGGCAGTCTGTGCCAATATTCAACCACCTGCATACCAAGAAAACTTTTGTACTTCCATTTGAAAGGAATTTCCTTTATTTCAATTTGTGCCCATTACCTCTTCTTCCTTTCACTGGGCACTCCAGAGAAGAGCCTGACTCTAGCCCCTTCCCTTGCCCTGTCAAGTATTTTTGCCCATTGATGAAATCACCCTGAGCTGCATTTGCTCCAGGTTGAACAGTCCCAGCTTTCTCACATTTTACTTTTGTATCAGATACATCAAAGCCTTAATCAGCCTCATTGGGTCCATGGCTCTTATACTGGAGAGTCCAGTACAGAGCACAGCACTCCAGCTGTGTCCCACTGGTGCTGAGTTGAGAAGAAGGATCAACTCCCTCAACCTTCCAGCACTTCTGGCGTTTGCTGTGTTCTATTCAGGGTTTTTTGTGTATCAGGACAACAGGTATTCACATCCTTCTCTGCAAAGCTACCTTCCAGCAGTCAAACCTGCCATGTGCTGGCGCCTGGGGTTATTCCTCCCCAAGTACAGCACCAGGCATTTCCTGTTGTTGCATGTTGTGAGATGCTTGTGAGCCCATTTCTCCTGCCTGTTGAGGTCCCTCTCTGTACACTTTCTGGTGTCTCTCAGCCTAGAGTATATTCTGAAGAATATGGGAATGAGAGACTTAGCATCAGTTTCTTGAGCTGTTAAGTGCCCTGCCTTATTTTGTAATGTATTAATGACCTTACATAGTTTTAACAGAATCATGGACTGTTCGCAGGTGTGTGGTTATCAAAAAGTAATCCTGCAGCAGCCGAGATCATCTTTGCTAGTTACTGCTGGGAATGAACAAACTAAAATTTCACTTCCCTGCCCATCTGTTCAGCAGCTGAAAGTAGGTAATTTATCTCAGTGGGACACCTACCACCTGTGTAAAGTTTTTGAAAGAGGTTGTTAGCATGTGATGACTATAGCCGAGGGACACCGGGCCTGAGCGCCTCGTGCTCCGTGCCTCACTGCTGTTTTTTTCTGTAGGGTGCCTTGCAACCCCGTACTTGCACAGTGCCAGACCTGCTCGATGGCTGTGTCCCTGTGAAGCTTGCAGTGGCTATGCCTGCTCTGCCACACAACCTGCTCCGGTGCTGGCGGCCTGTGGCTCCTTGCCAGCAGTGGCCCCTCTTTGACATGCTAAACCAGGCACCACCAACATGCTGTATTTTTTACAGCTACTGCTTTATCTCAGTGGCTCCTCTTGAATTATGTATCCTCATCTTTGATGTATGAAATCTCAGCTGATTTAAATATTACCCCAGAGAGTACAGCACACCTGGAAATGAACGGAGTGACAGATAGTCCCAGTCTTTCCACACTGGAGCACTGAGTGGGAAGTTTTACAGCAGTTGGGTACTGGAATACAATTTTTATGAGAGCATTGTTTTTTCACATATGGTCTGCACCCAAGCAGTCAGTGTGTTGGGATGCCAAGTATTTGAGCTCAGTTGCAATGTTTGTTCTCAGGCAAATTGGAGGGAATGAGTTCATATAAAGAGCTGGTGCATAGGGAGACTGTGGGCTTTTGTTCTGTTAGAAGCTGGGCACCAAAGGTTTCTCTAGATAAGGTACCCAAAATTGTGTCACTGCGAGGTGAGTAGTACAGAGCAAGTGAATGCAAATCTGGCTGAAAGGCAGTTGCTATCTGTTGTCAGGCTTCTGAACATGGTACAAAGATAAAAAACAACTGAGTATAAGCTACATATATAATGTCAGCAAGATACAAAAACCAGAGTGTGTATAACCCCTAAGCACTCTAGCCTGTGAAGCATACTTCAGATTCTTTTGTGTGTTGTGGTCACTCTTCTCCCTGCAGGAATGAGACTTTAGATGAAGTGCAAGAACCTATTCACCTCTCTCGTGCTAGCATAGCTGGCATAAAGATGATGTCAGTTACTATGTCATAAACAAAGTGATACCAGTAAAAAGCTGAGAACAAGCAGAGCTCAAGTTTCTGGTGCAGTCTGGTCTGAAAAATGGGCTTCTTACAAGACAAGCTATATTCAGTCTTTGTATTTTGACTGTTAATATACCTTAAATTTAAATTACTCTGGATTGCTACCCAATTTCAACTTACTAGCTCCCCACCACACCTCACTATGTGGTTACTTCTGCCATTTCTCTTTTTCTATCTGTTCCCTACCAAGGGACTGCTAGCACAACCACGGGGTCTATCGTCATGGCCTTGCTTACAGGGATCAGAGGCTGGGAGATGTTTGCATTTACCTCTGGAGTGTAATTCTGACTGATGGGTTCTTATCAGGTTTGTGAAGTCCATCCATCCAATTGTCTGCTTCTGTTTTGAAGACCAAGCAAGCATAAAGCTGAAAACGATGTTGTATTTTTGGAATCTGAAATTTTAGACAATGCATTTATGAATTATTTATGAGAAATGTGTTTTCAGTAATGTGCAGCATAAAATGGAATGAATGCGTATCCATACTTGCCCTGAACTCTCCAAAGTGCATGCTAATAAACAGAATGATAACCTACCATCACTTCTGCCCTGTAAGATTTACAGTGCAAGCACTTTTTTTCTGTGGTTTAATTCAAGTCAGTTTGTCAAGTTAAAGCTCTAGCGTTTTGTTTTAAAGTACAACTTGGACAGTGATTTTCTATTACTTAAAGAAATCTAACTGCTTTTTCCCCGCCTTCTTTCAACCAGAGTTACTGTCTAAATTTTTCTAGTCAAGTTGGCATACAGCCACCCTAAATTATACTTTAATTCACAATTAGAACGGAAGTGGTAACTGTGCAGAGCAGCAAAACTTTCATTTAAAATGGCCATTATATAAGATCATGATTCTCCCAGATGATTAAGATATTGAAGAATAATTTAGATATCCTTAGGTTTTTGGCCATTTAGAAGTGCTGGGCTTATTTAATTTTTTAAGTCTCCCTGAAACAGCTTTTTCCATAATGACAGTAATGCAGGACTCTATATTATCACAACTGGATGTTTATTTGTATCTGAGTTGTCTAATGCCAGCTTGTTTTCACTGATATAGCTGACAGGGCAGAGATAATTAAGAAACAGAAGCATTTGAGTGCTAGATTTGCTACTACATATTCCATGCCACAGCAGAAGAAATTAAGCTGACAAGCAGGAGAGGAAGGATCATGCAGAACCGCAAGAAGAATTGCTGTTTAGGTACAGAAATTGACTGTATGTAAAAACATTTTACCAGGATAGAGGGGGAAAAAAGGAAAATAGAATGGTAGAATAAACTATTTCCAAGCATTCTGAGCCGTCTTATTTCCAGAATGTAAAATAGAGAGCTTGCAATACTTAGTCACCCCAGCATAAGAAATGGCAGGGAAGAAAGCTAACCCCATTGAAATGCTGGCAGAACATACATTGGCTTCCATAGGGTCACAATTCCACCCCTGTATATACTTAAAATTACTGCAGTCTGATTTTGCTCCTCTGCTCAGTGAGGTTTTAAATCTTGCACAGCTACTCGCAGTTCTTGCCACAATGGTTAGAAAGTCAGTGAAAGCTCACAGTTCAGTAACTAAATGATAAGGTAAGAAACTTTGGAATCGTAAAAAGGGTATAAACGCTTGACCTAAAACTATGCAGATCGCCCAGTGACAGTGCAACTGAGGCAAAAAGTTGATTTATTATCTGGCGGCTGGGAATTTGGACTGAGCTTGTGAAAAAGGTTGCTAATCCATGTAAATGGCGATAGACTTTGCAAGCTGTATGTGGTGGGGCTCTTTTTCCCCTAAACCATGCCCCTTAAAATTGTTGTGTAGTTATTTAATACTCACAAAGTTCTAGGGTCAGGTAGTCCCAGCTTTGCTGAAAGTGTGCTACGAAGAAAAGATGAAAAGTGGAAAAGAAATCAAAACTGAGGAACAGCACTGAGGCTGGCAGAGAGAAGGTGTAGGATTGTACCATGACTTACATATGCAACCCTTTGTCAGAGGCTTTAGTATATTATAAAAGAGAAAAGGCACAGTTTTGAAGAAGATTCATTGAATTAGAGTTTGCTTTGAGGGGAAGGATGCTTGGGGACAAACTTGTAAGTAAAAAATTGTAAAGAAAGGCTGTTAAGGCAAGAGATGTAGGGGGATGAAGTATGGCAGAAAAGATGATGACAGCTTAGTTTTGGCCCAGAACAATAAAGAGTGAAGATCTTGCTGAAGATGTGCTGTGATGACAGTGGTTAAAAGGAATAAAAGCTAAGTGTGCTCTGAAGTGCAAAGTTGTTATGTAATATCACAGCAGAATCAGGGCCCCAGGTGTTGTACATACACCAAGGTTCATTTTCTGATCTGAATAGCTTTCAGACTTGATGACACAGAAGCGGCTGTGTGGGAGGGGAGAGAAGGACAATACAAACAGAGTGATTGCAGAAGGCGGTTGTTAAACTCTGTGGTAGTTACCTGGTTCTGTAATTTCTCTCTTTTGTACAAAAACTTCATTCTGAATTATTCTTCTGTCACTGGCAGATCTGATTTAAAAGGTTTCTTTACTTCCCAGCACTCATGTCATTGTTCACCCTCCCCCTTCCAGAATTACTACAACCTCAGTTATGCCAATTCAGCTGCAGCCTGCAGCCCTACCTTAAAAGAAATTATCTGTGGTGTTTATTATTCTTTACCACTAGCTAATTAGTTAGTTAGTTAGTTATTATTTAGCTACTAAAAGCTCATAAAGACAAAAACAGTGAAGCAGCACTTTGAATTGTATCTGGCTGGTTGGTAACAGGGCACCAGCGTCTGAGTCCAGTGGGGAAATAACAAAGGCTGAGTTACCAGCAGCAAAGAGGTAGGATAACTGGATTGAGAGCATTGAGATGGGAGCGTGGAAAAGTGAGGAAAGCAGGTGTTGATCTCTGACGAGCAGGTAAATGAAAATGTCCTGCTTGTGTAGCAAGGAGGAATGAAAGCAGCAGTAACTGTTGTTTCAATAATTACAGCTGCTTGGATGGTGTCACAGGTGAAGCCAGGGTGAAAACTGGGGACGAGGGGGCGGGAAATCTCTTTATCAGTTCTGCCTTAGGGCACAAGGTTTTTGAGATGCTGTTGCTAGATCTGCTGTCCTTCAGAGCACTGGCACTGCTTGGTCTACAAATGGCCAGGGGCCAACTAGAGTCCTCAGGCTCTTTCAAGTCCAAGTCCTCTTCAGCTCTTTACTAGTGTCTACCATGTTGGGGAGGGAGCCTCGTCCCAGAACACTGCCAAGCACAGCACATTTCAGTTAGCAGACGTGTGACACTGTTACTCAATTCTGCTGCTTCTCTCCAAATTCCCTTGTGCAAGGGCTGTAATGTCTGATGTTGCTTTCCACATGATTTGGTGATAATTGTTAGTAACCCCAGAAAAAGAGGCGTTGAATTCACTGCTCTGCAAGACCTACAGGTAAGGGAGGGACCTGTGGAGCAAGGAAGCAGCAGCAGAAGGGCTGAATGTGCACAGACAAGCATTGTGCTGGAGGGAGCTGATCTCCTCTCTATTTCTATGCAGCCCCTCTAGGGGATATGGTGCTTATTTCTGGGTGATTGCTTACTGGAAAAAAAAATTAGCAAAGATGGAAGGAGAGTGGTAAAATCTGTTGCAGTGCTGGAGGTGTTGATTTACGAGAGAATATTAAAATATGTGTGGCTCAGATAAATGTTGACTGAGACTGGAGCAGAACGAAAAAATGTAATGTTGTTTAAATACTTAAGGTGTATTTGCATCAAAAAAAGAAGATGGATTTCTCAGTACTGGGCCAGATCTTTAGCCATAACTAATAGGATGAAATTTGGCAGAAGAAAATCCTCTTTGTTTATCTCTAGGTGACTATCAGAAAGATGTTCTTATTTGTGACACATACCTTTCCCTCTCACCAAACTCTGAGCAAAAATTCATGGAACAATTGTTGCACTTCCATACTATTCTGATCTCCTTAATGGTATGTTATATGTTTCTCACTGGGCTTTGGCTTGCCTCTTTTGACTGTGTGCTCTTTTGGAGAGAGGAGTGCTCTTACAAGTGGTACTAGAGTTGGTCCCCCTGATCCTGATCAAGACCCTTTAGGTTACACTGTAGCCCATAAATAAGTAATAATGGTAATGATAGCATGAGTTATATTTGGCTGTGGAATGGCTTTCCAAGGAGAGTAGCGAGAGGCTGATTGTTAGCAACAAATGTGAGGAAGCACACTGTAGGGAGCAGTTCTGTCAGCAGGGAGAGGACTGGATGATCTAATAAGTCTTTTCCTTCTCTAGGTTATGATTCTGTGAATACTGCCTTAGAGAGCTCTCTAAAAGTCTCTGATAGTGTAAGCTGTCTATTATGTGGGTGTGGGTTTTACAACACTCCAGGAGGCTCTTGCTGAGGACACAGCATAAATATATTCTGTTTTACGTTGTGTGATATATTTTAAATAAAAGGCTCAGATCTTTTTTTAATTGCTTTGAAATAGTCTGCAGTCTAATCTTTTTCTTTAAGAATTAAGAAACTCTGAAATGCTTTTGGAAGATACAGACCTGTCGCAGGTGAGAAGTATATCTTCACCTGGACTTGGTTTAAATACATATATATAGCATTGTTAAATTTGCCTCCTCCTGTGTCCCACAGTGAAGGATCTGCTCTGAGTTCTAGCCTGCTTGAAAGTAAAATGGGAATGTCAGGCTGTCGCAGTCCCTTTGTCTCTAATTCTCAATTTCATCTTGTTCCTTCTCTTGGCGTTTCAGCCTCATGAATTGTCTTTCACTGTGTTGTGGGTTTTTTTTTTTTCCGATTTGGTGTCTTGACATTCAGTACATGGGAATATCCCTCCAGGGTGTGTTTTGGTCACTGAAGGTGCAGTTCACACATGAAAGACAAGCTCCCTTATCCTGATGTGTGGCCTTTCAGGGAATGACTGCAAAATCAGCTTCTTTCTCAGCTTTCATTCCCTACCCAACCAGCCTCTAATGTTTATTGGCATATTCATCTCCGGTTTCCTGGGCCAAATAGCCTTCTGGTTAAGAGTTGGATTATTCTCACAGAGCAGGGAGTGGGGAAGAAAGAATTTGAGGTATCAGCTCGAGCTCTATGGATTTTCAAAAGGCTTTTCCCTAGGTTCCATGCCAAAAGTTGCTAAAGAAATCAAGTTTCTGTAGGATTGGAGGACAATTCCTTCTAGGGATTTACTGCTGGTTAAATGACAGCAAGCAAAGTGACTTAATATTAATTTTTTAGAGTTAGCAGAGGGATCCCCCAGGAATTCACTGGACTGGTTCTTCATCAGTGACCTGGAGTGAGAAGTGAACAGTAAAATCTCGTGGGTGACCTACTAAATTCATGTGTTTCGATACTAAGTTCTTTGAGGTAGTCAAATGATAGTAGCAAAAAACTCCAAAAAGGTGAATCAAAACTGAGTGAATGAAACTGTCATTTGCCTGGGAAAGACCCATCAACACCATGCCTACACGATATTGAACTCAGAGCAGGTGGTTGGATGTGTGGAGTTCAAACCTTTCTGAAATTTCTCAACAGCTTGTGGATACATAGGTATTGCTGTACCCACGTTTTGATTCTGCTTGGTCTTTGCCTCTCAACGAAGCTGTAGTGGAAGCTAGGAAATTCGTCCACAGAACAATTCATTTGATCATCAGGATGAAGCAGTTTAAGGAGAGACCAAGAAGCAATGACTTTGGATAGGAAAAGACTGAGAAAATGATCAGGGGTGCAAAATTGTGAAGGTGGAAGATAAATTGAATGTGCAGCTGTTTTTTACCAGATTCCACCATGTGAAAGACACTATTTGCAGTCAGTCCTTAAGGCAACACTAGCAAGGTACTAAAACAGAAAACAAAAGTACGTTTGTCAACAGCAGTGAATTTCCTGAGCTTGCTGTCACATGACATTGTGGAAACTGCAGGTTGAAAAAACAATTAGGCAAATGTATAGACAGTGGGTTGGTACATGGATGTTGAAAGGACAAGGCCACTTCTTATGTGCATCTGTTTTTTCTCTGCTTTTATTTGCCCTGTTTCTTCCAGTCAAACAGTGATTTGATATTTGCTCTATCATAACAATAAACTGTATAATTTTCTGTAAAATGGATCTGTTCCCTACCCCTTGAGTGTGTTTTTAGCTGTATTTAGCGTTTGTAAAATGCTTAGGGGCAGGTGGTGTTTTATGAATACAAAATAGTGTTAGGCTTTGTACTTAGGCACAATACTGTACCATAATTCAAAGGCAATTCATGTAACATTAGTAAATCACTTTGAACTTTATGTTGAAAATATAAGCAGTAGTATAAAAATAAACCTTTTTATTTCCTCTGGTATATACAGTTAAATAAAGTAAGCCTATACAGCTGCAAAACCGTATTGCCAGTATGCTTTGTTGAAATGCCATCACTTTGCAAAGAGACATTCCATGTGTTTTCTACATGTTTATGGTTGAAGCATAAATTTTCAGAGACTGTAAATGAAAAGATGTCTCTAAATATAGTGATCAAATATTACCTGACACTGCTTGTTTAAAGAAATATACATATATTTTGCTGCCAGAGTATTTATGACTCTAATAAGTTTAGTTATTTTGCCTCATAAGGAGATTGCTGCTTCTCCAAATATAAAACTTGTTGAAGTTGTGCTGTTTGGTTTTTTTTCGGGAAGAAACAAATGGTATTGTGAGAAATGAGAACCATAAAAATTCGTGCTAAATAATAATACATAGTGTGTATAAGATTAAAACTGTGAAAGTGTATAACATGATTTTAAATCAAGCCAGGCACGCTGCAACAAAACACGCTTATCTGATCTCCTCCTCGGGAGAACAATAAGCGTGGCTGGACCCATTTACAACAGAAAGGACTTGGCCGAGCTCTAGATGGCCCATGATCTTCGTCAATCAGCACCTGATATGAATCTGGGACTCAATCAGAGATGCCGGGAAATCCATTCAGCTTCCCCGATATGGACAGGAAACCTTTTCAGAGTGTCAAGCACCGGACCCGCATACCAAGTGTTGCAAGAAACTCTGCCTGGGGATACAAAAATCCCTATAAATATTGGACTCCAGAATCTGCTGGTGTGGACAGGGGGATCAGTCTCAAGGGACTGTCACTCTGCCACCCACACCGGTGTTGTTTTTCTCTTTTACTGTGGTTTCTTTTTATTGGTGATGGGATTGTTTTAATAAATTGCCTTTTATTATTTATGATCTCGCATTTCATTCATAACAGTATTATTAGCTAAATGGGACTGCATGATACGAAAATACAATAGTGTAGTTTAAAAATTGGACAGTGTGTAAGAAATATAACATATTTTACCAGCAGTGGGAAATAGGCAAACATTAAAAATCCATTGGTATATCCCAAATATGTAAATAAATAAACATTACTGTTCAGCCAATTGAGGCAAGTAGGCTTTGTGGTTACCTTCAAGAGCACTGTCCTTTCTAATACCCTGCACAGTTATGAGTTCTACGCATCACTCTTGCATAATCTGACCATTTTTTAGGTACTGTACACTGTGGGACTATCTGAGCTCTGATTGCCCTGCAGGTTTTATCAGAATGAATACCAAGTGGTTTCAGGAGTTTTCTCACCAACTATCCTGGGCATAAGTAGTCTTACGGTTCCCAGAGCATCAGCCATATTTGTGTGTTCATCATGGGAAAACCTTCCTTCCCATTCAGTTTGGAAACATGGGACAAAGTAAGATTAACCTCTAGGTGTTCAGAGAGCTGTATTCCTGCTGCATGAGCAGTGGAAAAGACACTGTGGAAAGAGGGATTTGGGTCTGTGCCATCTTGCATTTATTTTTATTTTCCTTTTTAAAATGTGAATGGTTAATAATCTTTTCTGAATCATAATGGTTTATGATGTTTCCTGTTATCTTAGTGATAGACTACAAAACTCTTTACATTTAGAGTTTATAAACTCTACTAGATACATATTTAATTAAGAGCCAAGGCTGAGAGTATCTAATAAAATTTCCAAAAGGGTTTTAGTGGCTGAGGAGACAAATTTCTAGCAGTTTGTTTTAGTAATGCAGAGGCAATAAAGGGAATGCTTTCATAGCACTGTGCACTGTGCAATGCCTGACCAGGGTGGATTTTGCTACCCAGGTCACAGTTCTGCTCTGACCCAGCTGTACTAGCTTGATCCCTGTGGTACCAGCCTCCCAGATTGGGCATCTCTGTGTTGCTCTGTGAGCGGTATTTGGAGTTTTATGTTCTAGAGTAAAAACAAAGGTGAAAGTTCTTCATTGAAAGAAGAGTTGCAAAGCTTACTGTGGTCTAGTCTCCCTACTCTCATCTCTATCCTCTTGCCCGTGGCCCTGCCTTCCTTCTGCTTTGTACACTCATTAGTTCTTGGTGTTCTGTCTCCTGATGAATTTTTTTGAGACTTTAGAGGATTATTTTCACCAAACTTTATCTGTCTAAATAGTTAGACTTCTAATTCAAACTTGTAGACTTAAAAAATTTTCTTCTCCCATGATGAAACATGCAGACTTTCAAGCTCATTAAAGTTAAATGAAAAAGTAATACATGGGGGAAGTGTCAGAAAAAGAGATTATTTTCCAGTCTGTTGCAGAGATGCTGTGAGAGACTGGACTATTAATGATTAATGACTCATAACATTTGCCCATTTGTGGAGGTGCCAGGGTGCTTTGTAGAGGGGCCAGGTTTGCATCTCTTGAGGGAGGAGGTAAGTTTTTGGGTGTACATATGCTAGTCTGCATGAGGCAGAAGAGGTGAAATATCGAGGCCTGGATCCTGCCAGGTGAGATGATGCTTCTTGCTATGCTAATTACTCTTCCTTACATAACTCCCTCAGTTGTTGAACTGCCCCTTTTCCCTGGGGGAAGATCTGTTGGGGCATTATTCCCTCAGCTGAGAGGCAATCCCTGTGAAGGGATCATCAACTATCAAAGATTCCCTAAATGCCCCCAGACAAATTTCTGGGGCCTTCCACCAGAGCAGTGAAAGTTCCACATACCTGCCGCCCGTCCTCCCCATGGAAGATACATGGACATTCCTACCGAGTCTGAGTATATTTTAACCCACTGGACTATGTGACATTTCATTCTAATTCACTTCAAGGCATCCATTAACAAGAACCTGGGTTACACTCCCCTTGCTCACTGACCTTCCAGCACACTGGCAAATGTACCAAAAAAGTGAGGACACACTGAATTACCACCATCCTTAAAGGGACAGTTGCCCATGCCATTTTCCCTCTGTTGGGAGGGCAAAACCTTACTGCATAAGCACCAGCACTGATGGGACATTTGGTTGCTTGGTTGAACATCTATACGTGAGGAATTTCTGTATGTGGTTTAATGTACAGTGCTGGAACTTCTGCAGAATGTTTGGGACTTTTTTCTCCTCTGGAAGCAGAAACAATGCAAGGGGACCCTTGGCCCTTAGTTTGCTTTAAAAGAGCATTCACTATTCACAAGGCAAGTTTGCCAAATCAGCTTTCCTGTTTGAAATATTCTGACTCTTGGGTGGCTGATCCTGCAGCTTTGACTTCACTGAAGCCATTAAGCGTTGTAATAATAATAATAATAGTAATAATAATAATAATAATATTGCCTGGTTTTACTTATGTTTTTATTCAAGTCATGCAAAGAATACATACCCTGGTTTTATAGAATTTCAGGATTCAAGCATTCTGTGTCTCTTTAAATACTAGGATACAAATAAATAGTGAGAAAATTGTCTTTGCAACTTTCAAACCATTCTAGGTCTACTCTATTGCCTCCAGCCAGATGCTGTCTGATGTTACTTAGACAAACCAGGGCAAACCATTATCCTGGGATTAAACACTAAATACCTGCAATGAGCATTCTCTTTATCAGATAGTGCTCTGTTAGCAGAGTTCATTCACTTTATTGCATATAAAACTGTGGTGTCAAATCGACTGATTTACAACACCTGGTCTTTTACATAATCTTTGCTATTTGCTGTGCTTGTAATCTGCCAAATCATTTAGCCTTCCTGATAGCAGAAATGCTGTAAAACTTAGATAAACTTGCAGAAGAAATGAACTTGAAGGTACTGCAGAAATCTAGGGCCTGCACATTTGCTGTAAATGCACTGGCTGGTTTGGTTTCCCCTGCCTAATCTGTGATTGCATATGGCTGCTGGAGAAATTGAAATTTTATGATAGCACTACCGTCAGAGGAGATAAGCATTTGTATGCTAGACTAGATTAATCTAAAAAGAAGTTTCAGGTGTGGCTAATGAAAGCAGTGTGTGTGTTAACTGGGTTTCTTTGGGGTTCAAACCATATGTGTGTATCTATATAGAGTCTAGTCTTAAACATTCTCCATGTGAAAAGTCCCCTATATCTGTGTGCTAGTTATTACTATCAGTGCAGCTTTATTCTGTTTTATGTTAGAGATATCTTTGAGGAGTTTCGGTTTTTAAAGGTACTTTCTGAATGCTAGTACAAACAGCAGATTTCTCTAAAATGATCTCGTTTGGCTACCCAAAACTCCACATCCGTCTGAACTTTTTGGTTAAGGTAACTAAAAGACATTACGTTTGCTTAGAGTTAGCCACAGACAAGATCCAATTGAAACAAAAGATGTATTTTTTCATTTTGAGCCACTCATTTTTTGCTACTTAGACAGATAATAGAAAGACATGTAGACAAGCTTAAAATGTGGTAAAGAAATTTGCAAATTGGCTTTTTGGTTATGAGATTAAAGCTAGCACATCTGCAGGAAAATAAAACAATCTGTAGTCAAACAGGAGATAGCTCTGTAAGGCAGTAATGTCAAGTCAGACTGTACTAGAAAATGACACTGACCATCAGATTGGAAGAAACAAAAAAATTGGAAGAAATAGCTTTTATAGCATAACTTCAGTAGTCATCATTAACATTGGTATTAACACATCAGTACCACTGCTAATTCCTTTGAGCTGAGAGAGTTAGCTCTGTGTCTGAGACATAAAAATGAATTATTTTGTTATGGACAAAGTAACTTATCACGTCAAGCACTGGAATGGGCTTCCCAGGAAGGTGGGGGAGTCACCATCCCTGGTGGCTTTCAGGAAATGACCGCATGTAGCACTCAGTGCTCTGGTCTGGTTGGCAGGGCAGAGACCAGTCAAAGGTTGGACTCGATGGTCTTGGAGGTCTTTTCCAGTCTAAATGATTCTGTGGCAGTATTCTGATGATGGATAGGATGTAGCACTTACTTGTGGAGATGAAGAAGGGTGTTTTTCATGGCATGGCTAGTTCAGGGTAGGAAAATGTTTTACCTGCTGCTGCTTCACGAGGCTGTTGGACAGCACTGGTTGGAGGTCTGCCTTTAGGAGGTAGCCTGGCCACTGCTAATCTCTCACATCCATAAACTGCTGTAAATGTTTGTTCTTAAGAATTTTTCATCCCATCTGAGTTGAGAAGCTTCCCCCAGCTGTCTTAGTTGCTTAGTCTTTCTAGGTTCTTACAGTCACAAAAATAGAAAAAGCGGATTTTCTCAAAGCAGAGAACAGCTTGTGGTGTTTCCCCATGCTATGGATGAACTCTGCCTACAAGAGAAGTACCCTATGGATCCAATCACCTGTGCTGATAGTTTCATTTGGGTGAATAATGTGAATAGTGTTTGGTGCATGAAAGTCTTTGAATATCTGAATCACTTCAGGGTTGGGAACATCAGGCAGGTTGGTGCTAACAACAGCATGGAATAAAGAGACTTTCGGGTTAAACTCTGGAGTGATACTTCTTACATATCACTGAGAGATCACCAGAGAACAGGCTCCTTAGGGAAGCATTGGAAATGGTATTGTTTAAGACATTTAAAATTGGACAGGAGGAAATACATTGTTATGATCAATCCTGTGCTGGTATTTAGATCAGATCTTGTCTCCTGTGAATATTAATAGGAAGTCCCTGTCTCAAGTACCTGCCATTATTCAGTGAGCATTGCCAGATCACATTGGCTTACAACCTTCCCCCACGTCTGTACTTGCACTTAAAGGACAGCCTGAGTGATGCTTAGCACCTTTGTCTTTTCTCTTGGTGCCTCAAGTGTTGATTTTGTATTGCCTTGCTTAGATTCTGTTCCTTCAGTGCTTCCACCAGACAGACTCCATATAGTACACAGAGATTTACAGGAAGCACATGTAGTTTGTGGCAATAATAATAAAGTCTCCTCCTGTTTTCAAATCCCTGAGAAGCTAAATCAAGTGTAGAGGTCTATTCAAAAAGGGAAAATAATAATAATAATAAAAAAAAGAGTGCAGCATGTGTATAAGTCACTTTACTATTACCGGCATGGGTCTGCCTTGTTTGGTGTATTTGACTATCATCTCTCTGAGGTCTATGTTCAGTCTTCAGAGTACAACTAAGACAATACATGCCTCAAATGGAAAAGCTGATGAAACAGCGTAAAATAACCTGAGCACCCACGCCTTGCTTGCCTCTTTTTCAGTACCTCTGTGTACTGAAAAATTACTGACAGGAGTCCATACAGAAAAATTCATTCTGTGCCGGTGGCCCCTCTCAGACAAATCTGGGACTAGTCTGATTTATGGAGGCGGGAAAACTGGTTTCAGTTTTTGCACAGTGCTGTGATCTTAATAGAGCTCTTTTCTCCATGTGTTTCTGTAGGTATGAAGCCTCTCTTCTTGACCTGGTGGAAGCTATGGACCCAGTATCAGCTGTGGGACACCTCTGCCCAGAACCTTGTGACAAGAACAAAATGCACACGCCCTGCTTTGCCAGCCGTGGGCTGTCCTCCTCTTGGTGCCAGACCCCCTGCAGCCCCAGGAGCAGAGCAGATGAGCTGGAGGAGAGTCGTCTCCTCGAGGAGATCTTCTTCATTTGACACAGCTCCTTGGTCTACAGCTACTCCTAAATTATTTGAGTGATCACTCTTGTTTTCCCTCTTCTAAAACATACCTAATTAGCGTCCAGGTTCATTTCGGATTTGGTAATCATGATGCAAGTATATTATTGGGATATGCCAATCAGAAACGGTTAACTTTTTTCCTAAACCTTTCATGTGCCAAGAAATCAATTTAAAAGAGCTTTTTTTTTTTAATGTACAACATTTTCTAAAATAGATTGAAGTCATAGTTTTGCCAGCCTTATATCGGAAATATATTTCATTATCGATTTTTTCGACTCTAAAGCAGTTTGCAAGAACTGCCTAACATTCAAGAACCAGCATGTTCAAAGTAGATTATTTTCTAACTAAACAAGTCTGTTTAAAACCTGGCATATTATAAAGGTACATGCACTTTAGTACTTCTTCAGTGATTTTATGATCTATTTTTTCCTTCAACATTCTGATATTTAAGATGCTGAGTTTTTAGGGGATATATCGTAAGCTCAACTCTACAGTGTCTGATAATGTTAATAGGTGATGTTGCAGATTGATGTACTAGGCACAGGTTTGAATTATATTCTTTTTAAATCAGTGCTATTTGAGAGAGTTTGTGTGCTGGGTAACATGACCCTGAAATAACAGAACAGAATCAGACGTTGTAGAGATCCAAAACCTATTTGATGTACTTTTCAAGATGAAATACATATTAGTGCTAGTATAAGAGCAGTCTTAAGACATTTTCACTAACTTGCACTATTTTGATCCTGCATCCAGGCTCCATTGTAAATAAGACAAATCAGTAATTACTTCCACTAGCAGCTCACAATGCACACTTTCCTGCCAGCTTTAATTATTCATGCTGTATCTATTTCAGTTTATTTAAATGCATTTCCATCTACTGCATGTACTTGGTTATTTAAAGAAATGTGCCGAATTGGTAAAAATGACTGCACGTTACAGGATTAATGGTCATTTTCTCCACAATGCAGTGTTCATATTTTATTGTAACAGTAGCCACCGGCATGTGTTCCTAGAAATATGAGACTAAAATACTCATTTTGCATGGTAAAATTGCAGCGAGGGGAAGGTAGAAATGATCCAGTACGGGCAAGTTCTAGGCCATTTGTTCCCAAACACCACTTCATGGGCCAGTACTGCTTTTCAGACAGTCTCTTTAGGCAACCCTGCTTATCTTAATGGCTGAGTTGAGTTGCTGTACTGATGCTTGGGGTATGGCTGGCTGCTGCCTGCCTCCCCACGCTGCTCCTGTGCAACGTGTGATGCACTGAGAGGTGGACCTCAGATGAGAGCCCCACAGCTCCTGGCAGCACCATGCTCTGTCAGTGAAACAAAGAGAATGAAGGGGAAGAAGAACCTCAGGTTACTCTGGGCTGCTTCATTCAGGCCCAGTCTTAATCACAAATTGGATGATATCCTTTCTGTGCATCCCAGCTGAATTTTAAAAACTGCTTGGAGTAGTTTAAAGGAGGAAAGCAGCATTGCTGGACCAGAAAATTACTGCTGTGGAAAGTCCCTGCATGGTCTGTCCTTCTTTTAGTGAAGTATTACAGTTTTCTGGAATATGTCCATCTGCTGTTGAATGTCCCTCTTGTTCTACTACCTGGCCCTGTGAAGGCCCAGGTTTCTGCTAAGAGCCCCAAAGATGTATTCAGTGCCCTGGCCCAAGTGGAGCAGGTGGGAATATAAATTTTCTTATTCTGTTGGCTGCGTAGTCTGCTGCTTAAAGAGGGCAGGAAAAAGGAGGAGAAAGAAGAGAAAAATGTACAAGGACCAGCAGGAAATTTGGGGATAACCATCACATAGATCTTAGAGTTTGGGGTTGTTTCATGGTGGTTTTTTAGCTTTGTGGTGGTTTTTTTTAAGTGTTGGCATTTATAGAAAAACAGTTCTCTGATTTCAGTCCAGTTGCTTCTCATATCTTTTCCAGTTTGACTGAACTTTAATTGCCTTTTCTGATAAATGCTAACTGACCTGTCAAAACAGCAAAAAATACATACATGTTTCTTGAAAGGTGCCTTTGTGTTAAGAACACTCCATGGGAGCATTCTGTTCTTTGATTCTTTTGTGGGTGCCAATATTTAACTGCTTTGGGATTTCTTATGATCACTTGATCTGTAAAAAATTCTAATTCTGAAGGTGACTTTTGGCTTGAATCTGTATTTTTTGGTTGTAGCTCTTTCTAAAAGGACATTGTCAGGGTTGTGCGCTTTATGCTCAAGGTGCTGTTCATCAGTCAGACCTACACAGGGGTCACACCTTTGTGAAGCAAAGTTTTCTAGTAAAAGATTGTTGAAATGCCTAATGGGTGAAGAGCTGTGTGCTTTAACTGTCTGTGAGATGTGGACAAAAGAAACAAAAGCTATTAATTTCGTAGACCCTGTGGAAAATCATTTTTTATAATGCTGGCTCTTGCTCTAGTTATCAGCAGTACATTAGGAATAGTGTTTAGCAGTCAGTGCAAGCAAAGATATTTTGCCATGAGGCACTACAAAGTTGAAGTTATTAAAACATTTATAGCCTTAGAAAAAAAAATCAATGATTGTCAAATAGGAAAGGACAAAATCAGTAGTTGGTATTGGGAGGGGAATTGTTTTCCATCTGCTAAAACAGTAGAGGAAATGCAAAAATTAAATTAGCAAAAGCAATGACGTGACAGTGTCCTTTTAAGTTTGAGCTTCTATATTGGGAGCTGCTGCTGGGGAGTTGTTCCAGCATAGACTGTTTGTCCAGAGTGTTCCCAGTGAATATGCTTCAGCTACACATCAGACTGTGTTTTCCATAAGGCTTTGTGGAGTAACATGACAGCTGCTAAGGCTCCTTCCCATGCCTTCAGTTTGTGTCCTTCTCATGTGGTTTGTGTACACACACTTGCTGGCTGTTTGTGTAGTTACTGCTTTTGTGCACCTTGCACATCACAACCCTGTAGTAATGACACTCTTTTCATTTCTAGCCTTTCCAGTCTTGCTATTGAATCCCATCTCAAGCATGTGTTTATATACGTATGTCAGTTCTTAATCTAATAAATTATCTGGGGGTTTAATGTATTCTTCCAGACTTCTGTTTGGCTTATCTTCTGATTTTTGTCCAGCTCAGATGTCATTACTGCCACTGACAATGTGTGCTGCTTCCCACAGCATCACATCATGTTATGTTGTGAGTCTCCAGTTTGCTAAGGTACATGAAGAATTTGTTTTAAGCCTTCTCTTGCTCTCCAGGACATGGGTCTTACTGTGAGAAGAAGCAAGGCCTCCTTCGGAGCGTGAAGTAAAAGAAAGGTCAAAAATACAAAGGAGAAGAGAATTGGAGAGCCAGTACCATGCTTTGGGACAAAAAACGTGAATTAAAGAGTAAGGAAGAAAGGAGGGAGGTGAAGGCAAGAAAGGACAAATATGCAAGGCAGATAACTGTACCAAAGGTAGAGATGAAGTAGGAGTGAGGCAGAGGGCAGGGATGAGTTGTTAAACTAGAATAAGGTGATGAAGAAAAACTGTGTGCTTATATCTTAAAGTGGGAAATGTTTTCAAACACTGGTTCCCATAAGAGCCTTATGACTCCACACCTGTTTCCAAATCATGTTCCTGCATTTGAGGAGCTCCTGTCCAAGGCATGCTTGGCAAATGAGGGAAAGAAAGAAATTACCTTGGCTTAACTTTAGCGTCTCCCCTTTAGATCAGCTGGACAGGGAGGCCAAAGCACATGGAGAGCAACTGTGCAGAACCCGGGTATAACCCAGGGCACAGTTACTTCCTGCTTGCAAGGAATGGTGACTTAGATGGCCAAAGAATAGGAGATGGGAGAGTGAGAATCAGAATAAACTAATAAAATTTACAGTGGTTCAGTGAGCTGTGGAGGTTTGGTGTTAAGGAGAGAAAAGGGCTTAGCTGCACTTCAGAGAGATTGAGCCTAAGATATCCAAAAGACAGTCCTTGAAAGTGCATGTGAGCCTGGGGTTAAACTCTAGAAGTTGCAGCAAAGATTTTCTCAAATACAACCTTCAGGCTGTATTTGAATTTGTACCATCTGTGGGGGAGAGAGCACAGCCTGGTTAGTTAGAAACCTCCTTTTTCACTGTTACTAAATTTATGAAATTGTGTGCTAATTAGTGTATGATTTATAAATTTACATAACTGCATGCTACATAAGACAACACAGAATATTGAATGAAGTGATTTAAACCAGCACAAGTAATGTAGTCTGCTCTGACTGGGTGGCTTTCCTCTGGAAAATGCCTTTCCTGATCCAGACCTATTCCCTGCATCATTGGAAAGCTTGTCTACTCACAGCGACAATAAATGTTTTACAATATTGTGACTCCACATAGCTGAGAGACATCTACCTTGAGCATCTCTGGCATAGCTGTGTAGCAGAGCTTTTGTGGTGATCCCTGACAAGGGTGTTTGAAAGCAGAATTCAGCTAAAAACCAGCAAGAAACCCAGCTTGGCCTGGCCAGTGCTGGTTCTTGAAGACTCCTGCATTTGTTAACGGAGTGTGGAAGAGCATCCTAGCTGCAGGAAAAGGATGATCTGGGGAGGGAACTGTATTTGTTTTCCAGCTCTGGGGAAGCCAGTTTGCCTCCCTGCATGCTGTGGGTTCTGTGTGGGGACTGTGTTTAGCACCACATCTCAGAGGGGCTGTGATTTATATCAGTGCCCCCAGCTGAAGGTAGTGGAGGTATCCACCAAAATATGTCTGTGAACTGTAACCTGTAAGAACAGAAACATATGGGCCAGACATTCCTATTGAACGGAAGCTGAAGTGCTCAGGCTTCATGTATTTTG
>VXBB01007277.1:23984-67522 GCA_013399915.1 Illadopsis cleaveri | reverse complement strand
TGTATTTTGAGGCTTGAAGTGGTCATTTCAGGCACTGGGGAGCTAAACTGGAGAAACTCAGATGTCACTAAGAGGTGAGATCCTGACATGCATGAGGTGAGAGATGTCTAGATGGTCCCAGCAGATGAACTAATCCATGAGCTGCCATAGGAGCCTAGTTTCCTTGATTCAGGATTTGTTCTGAGTATGTAAAACAAAATAATTTTCACTCAGAGCATTCAATAACCACTGTAATTTCATTTTTTCTGGTCTCCTGTCTACAGACAAGAGGAAAGTGAAAAGCTGAAAAAAAGTGTATTTCCTGGTTGCTTACTGGCAAATACATTAAAACCTTGAAGCATGGGTTTGATTAAAGCACTTGCCCAAACATGAAGTGTTGAGTGCTGTGAGCATTAAGAACAGAGTGGGAACTCCTCTCCTCTGCTACACCGATAATGAGGGAAATGACAAGATGAATTCACAGACACAAAATCTAATTCATTCTTGGATTAGAGATGACTGTGAGGAAGTTGCATTGAAATTTTAAAAGTGCCTTGTTAAAATTTTCCAGCATGAAATTATTCTTGCTTCTACAAAACTGCCTTATTTTGAGGCTGAGGTTATCTACCTGAATTTCCAGCTGCTGGACTGTGTTGTGCCTCTAGAAGAAGGATTACAAAGTTGTCATGTTGCCAGACTGAGTACCCCAAAGGCAGTGATAAATTCATGGTTGAGCCTTCTCTTTGTTGAGATGGCATCCTTTGTGCCTATGCCTATGTGTCCTAATGTCTTTTCCTGCCCCTGAATGATTTGGAGGGCCTGTTTCTGAACTTTCTAGCATTTACGCATCTTGAAGGGTTTACCCTAGTGCAGGATATCCTGTTCCAGTGCTGCTGGTGTGAAATGGTGACAATGTGGCCTCATTTCTGCAGTTTCTACTCACACTCATTTCTGCACTTTTTTGCCACTTCCAGAAGTTTGTTTTTTTGGGGTTTTTTTAAGGCGTTGGGCTGAGTACCAGGTCTGATTGCGTTTCAGATCATGGTTCTGTTTCTTGATGCAGAAATTCTGTAAGAAGTGAAACCAGGAGGCCCTGCTAAATTTAAGAGAATTGAGGAGGAAAGAATAATGTGAAGTAGAAATACCAAGCAGGAAAGAAAAAGACTGCAGGACTCAGTTTGGGATGGAACATGAACTTGTGGGTGCAGTACCTGTGAACTCCGACACCTTGATAACAATCTGCCAGACATATTCTTGATGAGATGGGGGAGACCCAGACAACACAAACTCGCAGAAGAGTGAACAAAGCACAAGGGTGATAGCAACAGAAACAGATGAGGAGACTTTTGAGCTGCAGATGGGGAAGCAATGACATCTCTGAATTGCAGAGGAAATGGCTCCTTGTCAGTGGAACTGGTGCCCCTTTATTTGCACTTGTGCCTTCAGCACAGGGATCTCATTACCAGAGAGCTTACTGGCAGATTGGAGAGATCTCAGTGAGGAGTAATAAAAATGATCAGGGACTGTTATAATTGACATAATGAGGAAACAAGATGAGAAGAGTCAGATATTTATAGCATGGGTGAGAGAGACAATTAAAAGGTGAGGTGTGAGATGGACTGGATGACCTGAAAGCCTTGTCTGCTTCTAATAACTCCTTGTCATTTGCTGAACAGAGGACTTGAATTTACCGAGGCTGTCAATCTGACTCTTAACTGCCCTAACTTCCTGTGTTGAAAAGCTCAGGTGGGTGTACTCTGGCTGTATTGGCACTGTCAGGATGTCACTGGTGCTGTACTTCGTTTAAAAAAGTAGTCATCACCCATGTTGTGGAAAAAAATTGACATGCTGACAGTTAAGAGAAAAAAATTAGGCCTTCATAAAGTCAAAAGTGATAGAAAACCTTGCTGAAGGAAGGGCTGTCTGGGAAGAGCTGCCTGGTTGTTCAGCTGATGATGCTGAGCTCTTCCTGCTGCCTGGAGGGTGGCCTGTGGAGAAGGAAGGTCCATGGGGAGGGAGAAGATGTGAGAAAATTTCTCCGTGAGCTGGTACCCAGCTGTGCACACAGCTGAGCAAAACCACTGCTCCCCAGGACACACAGATGTGCACAGGCTGTTGTCCCCAACAGCTGCTGAGCTCCACAGACTATTCTTGGAGCAAGTTCTGGGCCAGGCAAAAAGCTGCCAGTCCCACTGATAGCTGCAGCCATGTATGGGGTTTTGCTTCCCTTCCTAGTTCATCCATCTATGCTCCTGCAACTGGGGCTATGGTCAGTGTCCAGGCAGCTTTTTAGAGCCCCATGTTTGCTCTAGACTTGGGAGGCTGCAGCAGGGTTGGAGGCAGCCAAGCTGGACACATCTCAGCTCCTGGGTTGCAGTCACATTAAAACACTGCTATGGAAAGCTGTATGTGTTGGAGGCACTTTGGGGAAATATCAGAGCGGTGCTTGTTGAGTCTGGTGGTGGAGTAGCCGCTCTGTTTTAATGATACCTGTGTGCAAAGGCCACAGCTGCTGTCATCCGTTTCACATTAGTTTGACTTTCACAGAGCAGACATAGCCTAGGGTGGTGGAAGGGAGAGAAAGGTGACCAAAAAAAGAGAAAAAAAAGCGCCATTCATTTTTCACCGGTTTTTCCATCCCTCTGAGCTGTGATACCAGTCTGTGGCTGAGCAACAGTAATCTTACGCAGCGTACTGTTGATTTAAGCCTCTTGGATTTATATAACTTTGGAAATGGTAAACTATATTAATTTGCTGTGTTTTCAAGGGAAAGTTATTTATTGAGAGACATTTTTAACTCAAGTGCCAGGAGCCTTAAATCATTATAATAAATTCATGCTATTCAGGGTTTCTTACATTGTAATAAATTTGTTTTAAACATGAATGAGGAGATCCATGATTTCTTTAATATACTGTTATGTATTTCCTTTCAAAATGACACAGCTCACTATATCAAGTGGGAGAATAATAGTGAGAGATTTACAGCACTTAAGAATAACACAGCCTGGGAATGTGACATGTGAACCAACATGGGGCAAGGGGGCTGGAAGGTGCAGGGAGCCCACCACTGCTCCTGGTGGTCCTGCTGAGGGTTGAACAGCAGCAACTGGTCAAGATCAGTGAGTGAAACCACAGCCGGATGGGAGGCTCCCTGCAGGGTGGATATCACAACATGGCCTTATATTTTCTTCCCATTTTAATGTGCAATGTGCCATCAAAGCACCTGAAAGGTGACAGGGACCATCTGCCTTGACCTGGGAGGGGGACTGCCCAACAGTCTCCTGACTGGGATGTGATCTGAGCCGGAGGTTTGCTTGCTCCCTTTTACCAGGGACTCATCCCCTCTGGCTGTGCTGATGTGTGGGGAGCAAACCCCTCAGCGGTGGCCAGTGGCCCTGGAGTGTGGTGAGGAGGCACCAGGTAAGCACTCAGATAAATTTCAGTCTCTATTCTTAATCTCTGACCCCCCCATTAAACCCCTGCTGACCTTTTTGCTCACTGTTACACACATGGACAGCTGTGAGCACAGACAATAAAACTTGAAGCTGGCTTTACATCAAATCCTCCCAGCTTCACAGGGAGGAGGAGCTGGCACAGACACAGCCTCGGTGGCATCAGCATCTGACGGCTGAGACGAACCCCCTTTGGCAGCACAGTTCTGGTTTTTTTGGGAAGCAGAGACCTTGTGCTCCATGTAACATCTGCTGAACTTGTGTCCCAGCTTCATCTCATCATGGAGTGCTGCAGAAACGAGGTCTCATGTTTGTGGTGACCTTGGGATGGGGGTTGACCGTGACAAAGCATCACAATGCCCAAACTACAAAGGCCAATTGGTTTCCTAGTGTCCAGTGAGAGCAGTTACTCCCTGAGATACCTAAAAACCTTCCAGCTCCTCAAGGCACAGAGGACTGTAGAGACTTGAGGAGTTGCCCTGCCATGATATGATGATATGAAAGTCTGCCCATCTGGATGCCTGTGTACAAAGCCACCAACATTTCCCTGGCTATGAAGGGTTAATGGGTCTTCGGTAGGTGTGGCTGTAGAGGGTAATTAAATGCTGCTAGTTCCTGGGGATGAAGGGGAAGATCCTGCTGCTGCTCCTTACCTGGCTGCAGGTGAGGTGTAGGACACTGAGGACTTCATCTGCCTAGGGAGGGGGCTGATGTTGCACTGAGGATGTCTCTGGGCTGCTTACATCAGGGGTTGGATAGCTCAGGAAAGGGGAGGAGGGGATGGGAGAAGGCCTCTCGTGCTCAGAGAAGTGATGGCAGGACCTCATCTGTCAGTGCAGAAAAATGTCTGGCTAATAAACTTGCCAAACATCCCTAATAAAGGGCTGGATGTGTTATCATGTAGAATGGTTTTATAGGGGACAGCCATAAAACGTGCACATTGCCCTTTAAAATGCCAGGACAAGGATTGATTCCAGCCGGGCGGAGGGAGAGGAGGAGGGGAAATGAGGCTAATTGGAAAAAGGGGATAAATCCAGGGGCTCATTTCTCTGCCTTGGGTCTCCAGGGTGTCAAGGAGTAGTAACAAAGTGGGATTCACTGCTTTACGGGCTGTGCCCAAGCCTGGGCTTACCTGCTGTGTCCCTACCACCATGTGCAGTGCTGGGGTGCATCTGTTCCTGCTGCAGGACACTTGCTCCTCCTAATACTAGCCCAGGAAAAACTGTGACAATGCCTCCATCAGCCTCCTCCTCATCTGTGCTTCTCCTTTGAATCCCAGGAGTCCACCTGTTGCCTCCTCCTGCTAGTTCCAGTAGCTGTGTCCTGTCTGCCCAGTGGTCCCATCACCTCATCACTCCCTCTCCATCCAGGTGATTTCAACTCCCCTGTATGTGGGAGTGCATCANNNAAAACACAGAGGCTGGGGCAGCAGTTTTGGGTCACCTTTTCCATGGGCAGGGCACACCTGTCCTGGGGATGCAGGCGTGTGTCTGTGCTTTGAGCTCTGCTTGAATAAACAGGAGAGAGGAAGCTGGAGGGAGGCCCAGGTTGTGTTTAGTAGCAATCAATAAATATATTGTACTCCAGCTCACTTTTAATGCTGCAGAAAACAGGCAGTGATTTCACTTAATAAATGTAGACAGTGTTGCAGAGCTACAAGAGCATCTATCGTGTGAGACAGAATTTCTGCACCACAGGGCTGCACGTGACCACTGCCTGGTACTATCCACAGCTGAGGCCTATCAGCTGCCATGGACAGAGGGGCCAGCCTCTGCTTTTCTATTTTCTTTTTTCAATTTCCCTGGACAGAGACACTGGGCAGCCAAACCTTAATGAGATCTGGTGGAGGGAAAAATAAAAAAACCCCAATCTCCTCAAAGTCACCGAAAACCTTGTGCATTTGACTACTAGTGGAAGGTGGGCGGGTACTGGAAAGTTGGAAAAAAAGTGAGCCAGGAAAAGTCAGATCTTTGTTGACCAGGGCTGCTTCAAAGAAGTTTTTCAGTGTGGATTTGTTGACGTGTGCCACATCTCACTTGTCTGCCCACTCTGTGCATGTAGCACTGCTGGATTTCAAATTTGCTGAGTCTCTGGCAATCCCCATTGGAGCAGGAGGTGATACCCCTAAGAGGGAGGTGGTACAGGCAGGCCGCCTGCATCCCCTGGCTCTGAAAATGCTCTTTGGCTACCCATGGTGATTGACAGAAATTTTGAATTCTCCAAGCTGTATGGTACTCAGGTCCAGGTCTTTCATCCCTGTTCCACAGTTGTGAAGTTCAGAACAATGTCCAGGGTTCTGAGGTCTGGATTTGCTTCTTTGCTCCCTCTTGGCTCAAGCCCATCTCTACTGCACTCACCACAGTGAAATTCTCATTGAACACAGTTTTACTTCTGGATTTGTAATTAAATTTAAGGGCTGGTAAATTTTGCTATGAACATTTTTCTGGCTCCCTTCCTGAGCATTTGGTCTGTACAAATAGTACTTAGTGTTTTGCAGATGCTGTTGGATGTTACACTGCCAACCACAAGTATGAAAAAATGCGTGATTTGGAAAAATACTAATGCATTTGAGGTCTTGTTTTTGCTTTTATTATTACGCTTCAAAGCTTTTTTCCAGTGTTTTTTTCAGTTATAAACTTATGTGGCATGTGGGAATATCATCCTAGCACTTGACTTCAAGAGCTGTGACCTTTCCACTTCATCAAACTTATGATCAAAACATGGGCATGGCAGCACTGCCCATAATTGCTTTCTGAGTTAAAACATTTCCTCCAATCTCCAGTAATAAGGAAAATGAAATATTCAGGTGGGGTTTAGTAGTTCACCCTGAAAGAGTTCCATCTTATTCTAAACATTAAGCCACATAGTGATTTCTGGGCACCTCTCTGCTTTGAGACCCATGGGAGAATTAACTCAAATTCATTCTTAAAGGGGATTAATTAAACTGAATCAGGACTCTGTTTCAATACTCAGAATTAAGACAAGTTGAAGTAAAACCCCTTCAATTAACCAAAGGAGATGAGAGACCTCTTTGATATCAAGTGAACTTGCCTGAGGAGCTGCTGGTGTGGTGTGACCAGTCCTTATTTCATATATTTAATTTAGACAAAATGACCTAGTGTAGACAAATGCTGGGATGTTAAGACTGGCTGTGATCACACTGGGAACCTCCACCATCCTAGGTGTTTTGTGAGGGGACAGAAGGTGTGTAAGACATAGGTTGATCTATAAAAAAGACAATTAGTCTTGGTCTGTTCAGAGTCCAGTGACACTGTGGAATTTTCAGAGGTTTAGCAAAAGACATGGTCCTAAAAATAAAATAAAATAAAAATTGCAAGTCATTAATCAAGGATGGGAAATCTCAGTAGAGCATGTAAACTGGAGATAAGGGCTCCAAAACTTCTGTCTGACCAAGTTTTGTACTACATCACTTTGACTGGGATCTCTTTGTTAATTTATGGGGTGAGGAGGGGTTAAAGTTTAATCAGCTTTTGTGTACATGGGGAAAAATTTTACTTTTGAGCAAAGACTCAGACTCCTTGAGCTAATTAGATACCAAGGAGATGTGTGCACTATATACACTTCTGACAGATTATTTTTCTTATCTCAGCCATCAGTTACTTGGCTGTGAAGTCTGATGTCTGAAACTCTGCCAAGATTTCTGAATGGAGTCCTTCATATGGGATTTCTTCCCCTTTTAGTTCCCATTTCAGGGTGTAAGAAGTTTCCTGTTTACTTTTATCTTTTTCTTTCGCTCCTTTCTGTTTTCTTCCAGCTGGGGATCTGACACATGATTTAGTCTCTGGGTCTTGGAGACACTCTCTAAGTATCCATGGGCACTTCTTTTTAAGAGGAGAACTGGCTAACTCACTTTCCTGCAGCAGAGGGTTCAGAGTTTAGTGAGAATAGGAGAGGGTCATGAAATTGTTCCTTCAAGCTTTGTGCCAGTGTGTATTCATATGGGATTTTCCCAATATCCAAATAAAGCTGTTTAATTCTTGAGTGGGGTGTCTAAGGAGCATCCTATGGCTTGGAGCTCAATATCCACCCATGGCACGAATGTTCCAGTGGGCCTCAGTGTAAAGTCCAGCTGGGAAAGGACAGATTCCCACCATGCCATGCCAAAACCCACTTGCATGTCTCCTGATCCATAATCCATCAGGCAGTGTAAGACACAAAGACATGGAGAAGAACTGCCTAAATACCCCCTAGAAAATGCCAGCAAGAGGTCTGGGCCAGCCTTTGTGGTCCTTTGGAGAGCTAAAGCAGCCAAGGTGGGACATGCCAAGGCCACTGGGGAGCCAGTGTGGATGGTGGAGTCTGGTAGGGTCTCTGAAATCCCTGAGTGAGCAGTCCTGCACTGACAAGTTCTTTGAGGGGCTGGGGGTGCTAAGGACAGCATGATGTGCTAGTTATCCAGAGCAATTTGCTGAAGGTTCTTTAGCAGGTCCTGGGGAGCTTGAACAAACTCCACAGGTCACTGCCTGCTCTCACACTGGCCTGAGGGTCACACAGCCTCTCCCAGGCCAGTGCTGTTGAGCTGGTGCAGTGTTCTCCTGCCACAACATTGAGCCTGGGACTGAAAGATGTGTGAGGATATCCTGTGGGTAACAAGAGGTGCAGGAGGAAACTTCCCAGGAACAGCCTGAGAATTTGTGTTTTTGCTGGTCAAGGCAGGGAGGCTGGGGACCTTCCTATCCCTTCACTAAAGGAACAGCACAGAGTTTTCTGAGCTGGAAAATTAAACTCTTTACATCAGAGAAATCCAAAGCCAGGAATTAATTTTGGAACAAGAGTTCCCTATTTTACAAACTCCAGCTACATCTGAGCAGGTTCAGTGTGGCTTTGCTAAATGCTTCTCTGAGCCTTGACAATCTTTGGAAAGGAACGTGGTCCTCCCCGCCAGCTCCCCAAGAAGGTGAGCGTCAGCATGGGATGTGATTTCCACAACTTCTGCACAAAGCAGCTTAGCAATGGGCTCACTGGCTGGTGCAAAAAGCTCCTGGTGCTCCACTTCATTGCTCTTTCCTGAATGTCAGCCACAGCTTTGCAGAGAATTGTTTGCAAAAAGGCAAACGAGTTCAAAGAGAACATGGTAAATGTAGCCTTGCATTATACTGAGAATTTTTAGGGTGAATGTACTCCTCTCCCTCTAATATTAGCACTGTCCTGGGCAAGGTGTGCTCTGGGCCATATACTTCAGGGGCAAATTCATAATTTTTCCACTTCCCATCACCTACCCCTGAATGGGATACACCTGCTTGGTACATGGAGCTGTACCAAGATAAAGCATGAAATCCTACAGATGAGTCCACTGTTCTCACAAATACAACTGGAGACAAAACCTGTTGTTTTTACTGTTAAAAAGCTGATGTTATTTTCCTTCCTTGAAGAAGCAGTTCATTAACCAAAGGCTGCTCACATGGAGTTTGCTTTGAGATGACGTAAGAAAAGCGAAAGCCTGGACAGGACAAGGAGTTGGGAAGCAAGAAGAAATTTTTTCAAGTTTCCAGACTGGGATGTGAATTGCTAAAAATTTAAGGGGCCTTGCCGTCAAAAGTAGTCCTGTAATTCTGGTATCATTTGCAAATTCTCATCCTCTTTCCAAGCTGCTGCTGAAGAAGGTGATCCAGACTGGTCCCAGAGCAGACTACTCCAGTACTCCTTTTGTCTCTGGCACTTCAGAGATCTGCTTGAGAAATGGATATTTTCCCTCCTTCTGTGTCATGTGCCATGGACTGTGGGAACACCCCACCCTAGATGTCAATTGATAATCACATGGGATTGATTCATCCACACAAAGCTACAAAGATCCGTTTTTTGTAGTAGTTAACATCCGTAAGAGCTATCCATCCAGCTGAAGGTGAGGGCTATTTTCACCAAGTATTTGCCTCTCCTCCCTCACCCTCATTCCCTCTGCTCTCCCACCAGCAAACAGAGGGAGAGGAGCTGATCATTGGAGTCCAGCTGGGGAAAGCCATACTGAGCCATAACTAGCTGACTAGGTTCAGAGGGTTATGGAAAACAGAGTGCAGAAATGCTAAGAGGAAATTACAATTTCTCTTTTTACCCTCTCCTGTCACTGTTTTTTCCTCCTAGGTGTTGGGGGTCTTTCCAGAGGCAGTCGTTACTGTTAATGATTTTAGCTTGTTGGCTATTATCACATTTGTGCCTGGGGACTGCAGCTGGCTATCTGGGCTCTGGCAGGCCTTGACAGCAATCAGCTTCTTCCAGCTTCACACTAATTTTCTCAGGGGAGCTCAGAAGAAAATACTTTTTTGTTCATTTTTCCCTCTCTTGCTACATGTCCCTCCTGTCCCACTTTCCTGTCTGCCTTTTCTGGGAGCTGTGGCCCAGGACAGAAAACACGGGAGAGTCTGGTGGAGGAACCCACAGTGAGGTATGGGGCATTTGATGTATCAAGGGGGGAAACATCTCCAGGGAAGAAGCACCCCAGCTTTTGTTATCCAGGCCGTGTTTGGGACCAGGTTTGCATCACTGCTGATCCCCCAGCTGTTACAGAGACAAGGAGGGATCATTGCGGTTATTTCATGAAAAGCGTACGTGGATCTTTTTCAGTGGCTCAGCCTGAGTGCACAGCTTTTACAGCCTTGAGTTTAATATTCTCTTTTTTCCCTCCATCATCATTTTATATTATTCAAAGCAAATCAGACAGCCTTTGAAGAACGGCTCAAAGCCTTTTTTNTTTTTTTTTTTTTAAAGGCAGGAAAAAGTGGGAGCCACCTGGTACATTTTCTTTCTCAATTCAGTGATTTTATTCATTGGGGAAGAGATCGCTTTGCATCTTTTTTCTTTAAAGGAGTGTAAAAGGCAGGTAAGATCTGTATTTCTAAAAGCCTCAAAAGAGAGTGCTTTTCTGTAAGGGTGTCCTGCATCTTCCTTGCACTAAAAGCAGCCAAGCTGGTGAAAATGTGACTACTCATGTGGGGAAAAGCTCTGGTCTGGAACCACTGTTACACTCAGAGCTGCTTAGCAAAATCATTGCTCTAAGGCATTCCAGTGACTGTCCAGACTGTTCTGGCAGGCTGAGAGTCTCCAAAGACCACTGAATCTGGTGAAGGGACCATCAGGAAACATGTTGCCCTTGTGTAAGTTGCCTTTTGGAGGGTTTTTGGTGGTGGGCACTATGTTGGCAAGGAGATCTTTTCCAAGGAAAAGTGTTTTTCCCACTGGGGAAGTGAAAGCAGAGATCTGAGGCTGCAGCTTGTCAGGTGTCAAGGTGTCTGCTTTCACAGCTGTCCTGGGACCCCTCACGAGCCTGGTAAAACCATCCCTCCATGGTGTGTACGTGACAGCTTTTGTCCCTGCTGAAACTTGGGCTCGTGAAGGCTGAGAGAGACTCTGCAAAGGAAGTTTACCCCACTTCCCAATGAGATCATGGAGACACTGGTGCTCAGTGAGTATTTTCTCAAAAGAAACATTTTCACCTCAGTCAGAGTTAAAACACACTCTGAAATGTAACATTTTAATGAGTTTACAAACACCGTGCTGTCAAATCGTCCGCCACCCCCTACAGGTGGTAAGGGCACTGTGTAGCAGAGGATATCCTGCTTTTGTTTAGTTGCCACCCTTCTTTTCTCCCAGTTTTGTGGAGCAGAAAAATCCCTGATGAAGGGTCATGTTTCCGACCAGCTCTCCTCTTCATGCCCTCTTGCTCCCTCTTAAAAGGCCTCTGCTTGGGGCTGTCCCAGGGTACACAGTGACTCCACATGGTGGTGAGGGGCAAGCAGAGATCACCAGTGTGCTGAAAATATGGAGATGTGGAGCTTTCTCTGGATCTTCCCAGTGTTGCTCAGGACCTTCCAGACCTGCCTAGCTGTGCTGCTCTCACCGCTCTGAGAGGTGCATAAAACAAGTCATCAACCCCAAAGGTAATGGCCTCTCTGGGCAGGCTGCCAGTCATTTAATGTCTTTGCTAATCATCTAGAAGTGGGAATAAACAACATGTTAATGAAATGTGTGGGCGAAGCTAAACTGGGTGGAGCTAGAGGGGCCAGTTTGGACAGTGGAAATAAAACAAAAAGATCTGGGGAGGCTGGAAAGACAAGCTGGAAATTATAGCTTGATGTTTGGCTTGGGAATAATGTGAATACAGGTGGTGAGGGAAGCAGAGATAAAAGGCCATGTGAGGACATTAGGTACCTGGGGGTGAAGAGCAAATGCAGCTTCTATCTGTCACACAGCTCTGCTGCACACTCCTGAAAGTGGGGACACAGCAGTCTGTGTCTGTGGAGTGATGGGCACAGCCAGGTGCCTCTGGAACAGTGTGTGATGCCTTTGACCAGGAACGTGTGGGAAGACAGGCAGCAGGGTGGAGAAAGAGCGAAATCATAAAGAATTTCTGAAACACTACAAAAAGGTGCCCCACGTGAGTGGTCTTTGATGGAAGGCCTTTGAGTGGAAAAACACTCTCGAGTCTGTCTGAAACAGCAGCACATCAGGGGGAGGGAGTTACTTGAACAGAAAGGAGGCTTTTTACTTAAATTCATTATGTCAGTTCCTAATGGCAAGATCTGCTGACCATGGGGTAGAGGAAGAGTCATTTTACTTCAGATAGAGAGAGTCTAAAGGGTTTGGTTTCCTTAACCCAGCTAACTGGGGGCCAAGAGGGAACGCATTGATTCCCCAAAGATTCCCCTGTGGGCAGAGTGGAGGAAAATGCTTTATAGCAGTGCTAGAACAGGAACAAACTGGTGTAAGTGTGCCTTGTGGGAACAATCTAGAGGTAGTTTTCCAGGCTTTTGTGATGATGGCTGGGAACAGCCTGATCTGGAAAATAAAAGGAGCAAAGAAGGAGCATGTTCTGAAGATATCCCTACCAGCAAAAATTTTTACAGTGCTAACAGCAGGTCCCTGCAAGTTCTGTAGGGACAATCTCTATCTGTCCAAGGAGAAGATGGCCAACTTCCAGTGTGAAAGCACTGGAAATATGAACAGAGATCAGTCAAAATTGTCTGAATTAGAATTTTCAAGTGACATTTCTGTTGACATTTTTGCCAGATATTGGAAGATTTTGAATGTGTGAATTCCTTTTCACCCGTCCTTTCCTTCAGCTTTCCCTGGCAGAAGAAGAAGAAGAAAAAAATCATCATATTGAAAAGAAAATGGATGAATATTTAATAAAAATGTGCAGCCAGTTCTCTGCTCTGTTCACTACAGAATAGCTGTTGCAAGGCACCAAAGCACCTTTGCCCTGGTCTGAGGTTCCTCCTGGCTTCATAGATTGCCTTGAGTTCATTTCAAACTTGGTCTTGGGTTGCTAAAAAGATTTTCTGAGTTCCTGAGTTGAATGCAAACTTTTCCCACACCTCAGCAAAGTTCCTTAGAGGAATTTTCTGAGGGAAGCATATGAGAACCTCAAGAGTCTGAGTTGTAGAGATGAGTTCTCCTGTAAGGAGTTAAATCCCTGTCCCAGAACAGGTAAGATGACAGACTCAGATTAGTCAATAAGTTTGTTGGCTCTTCTTTCATTAGGAAAACAGAAGGAATTTGTGATACAAGGGGCTTGAAAGGAGATTGACCTAAAATTCAGTCCCAGATGTAGACTCACTGATTTCAAACCAAGTGATTTTAAGAAGAGTAAGGGGTGGCAAAATCTTATTTCAAGAAAATGGTCCAAATAAAAGTATCAGAAGTATGCCCATTAGAGGAGGACCTACATGTGTGAGGAATTTAAAGGCAAAGCAGAGTGCGAGATTTACTAGGAAAGGCAAGGAAGCTGCCTCTCTCATCTATGCTCTTGGCTCGAGTCTTTCCATGTCCACCCAAATCTGATGCTTTTGCTGCTCTCTCAGAGAGGGAAAATAAAGCAAGTTATCAACCCCGGAGAGCGCAGCCTCCTGGGCAGGCTGCCAGTTGTTTAATATTGCTGCTAATGATCTACAAGCAGAAGTAAACAGCATGTTAATGAAATGAGTGAAGGAGGCTGAACTGGGGGAAGCTGCAAGAGCTGGTTTAGAGAGGAAATTAAACACAAAGGTTTGGGGAGGGCAGAAACTCACCAGGGAGAATCAGGAAAGAATTGGTTTAGGGGTGGCTCAAGGGAATATAACAGTTGGAAGGGTGAGGAAAAGAAGGATGAAACAGTGCTAGGAATTTTGCCCAAAGTGAGTGGCTGGTGAAGGCCCCTCAGTAGGAATGAGGAGACATCTCTGGGTGAGAGATCAGGAGTGGAGATTGCCCATCAGAAGTGCAGCCCAGCCTGTTGTCTCCTCTCCCCCGTAGTGACTGCCCATGGATTTGCCTCTCATGGAAGAGAGCCTGACTCTGAGCAGAGCACAACCTTGCTCTAGCCCAAAACTCTTTTCCATAAGACAGCCAAAAGGAAATGTACTTGCCCAACATGGTTGCTTGAGATGGAGTCAGGGAGTCTTGAGCCTAGCCCAGTGAGCTGGCTGTGAGGAGTGCAAGATTTATATTAACATAGCAGATGTGGAACTCACTGGATTGATGGATCTTGCTTGTCTTGAGTACAGGTATTGGGAGATGGAAGCTCTCACCAGTGCTACTACCCCGAGCCAGCCATGGGATGAGTTTGTTAGCATCCAGTCCTTGTATGGCCTGCAGGGAGGGGGAAGTCACTTTGAATAAATGGTCCCCCCTCCAATATTTCTTTTCTCCTGCTTTTTACCCCTCCGCCCCCTCCATTTGAAATTCATTGGCTCTAATTGCAGAGGTAGTCAAACTTTGGCTGCTTCTGAACTGCAGGTCTTCAAGGGGACTCGCACACTAGACAGCGAGATGAATGATTTATTATTATATTATTATTTAGTCATTTAAATTCATGAATGCTTATCCAAATCCAAAATTGCCCAATTTCATCCAGATCTGAATTTTTAGATTTTCAGGCCAGATGGGACTGCTCTGATCAGCAGCCTGACCTCCAGCATCGTGCAGGCCAGGGAACGCCACCCGGCAATTCCCACCATGAGCGGAAGCTGCACCACTATGTAAATCAGCATTATCAACCTCAGTGGCTTCTCTGAAATGGTCTCTAGTGGAATCTGTGCAATTACCCAGAGGTTTGCAGCTCTGCTTCCCAGGACATGGCTGTGCATCACCGGAAAAGCAGTTTCTGCTCCGCTCCCCTGTCTGGGAGGCAGCTGTGAAGTGGGATACCACCATCAGGTAAGGGTCAGGGAATCAGGCACTCTTCCCTACAGCCTGGGGTGGAGAAAAAGTGCACAAAATTAATCAAAGTCCCTATAATGCTATTGTGAAAAAAGTTCCTTTGGCTATAGAGGCTTCCAGGATCCCAATACAAATGAAGTCCCCAAGCCAAGTATGGTGGCTGCTGGCTCAGGGGAAGTCTTCGTGGACATCTGAGCACAGAGAGCTATGGCCTTTACTGTTCCCATCTCTTGTCTTCTGAGGAATATCCTTCTCAACTTCCTGAATTGTTTCACTGACTGTGTTGGTGTCCCTGAACAGTGACATATCATTGAAACCTCAAAAGCCAGGTGGCAGTTTCTGTGGGTTTGAAAGGAGTTTGGGGTGTGTTTGAGGAAGAAACTGGGGAGTTTCACAGGAAACGAGTGATTAAAGGCAGATAAGTTTTATAGGAGGCAACCACATAATGGGATCCAGCCTATATTAAGGAGTGGGATAAGTACCCCATCTCCTAGAAGTTCATTAAAATATGTCTGTCCATACCCCAAGGGAATGTTAGAAATCTGGCAGCAAAACAAGCTAAAGGAAACCTTACAGAGATTATCTTATTCTGTTTCAAAATTTTTTGTGGTTTTGCTGTAAACCAGCTACTTGGAAGGATTTGCCCCCTCTCCAGACACTGAAACATTGATTCCCTTCTCTTCTTTGCAGAAGGGTCTGGGAGAGACCATGGTGAGAACGCTCTGCTCACCTCTAGTGCCACAGGTCCTGCAACCCTGGATACCAAGTTCAGGCTGTGGAGTGGGCAGGCAGGTTCAGCAGAGAGACCAGTACTGCCTTCAGGCAATCGTCCCATCCTGCCAGAATCCTGGTTTATTCAGCTTTAATGAGAGGAAAACTCCAAACTGGAGAGCTGGGTTTGTGCACCAAAGTCATCTTTCGTAAGACCATGTATAGCCTTCCAAGTTCATTAGATCTTCCTCATCCACCCAACTTGTGTTCTTAAAAAGTACAAACTGGAAAGGTCTGTGCTACACAGGTTTGTAGGTAGTTCTCATGTCTCCTTCTTGGCTGAGATTTGTTGCCTGCCACATGGCAATAATGATTCAGGTTGTTTGCCCTCTCTGGTCTCATGGTTACTAGAGCTGGCTTTGTGGGCTCACCAAGAAAGACATGCCAGCCTCACAAAATGAATAATTGTTTTGAATATTTTTGTACACATGAAACACAAACAAAATAGAAAGAAGAGACCCTAGTGGTTTATGCTGCAGTCATATCTTGTGTGGCTCTTCAAAGGAGTTCCAAAGTCTTAATACATTCTAACTTTCAGAAATTCAAAATCACCTCATCCAGGATCAAAGGCAGAACCATTTCAGAGGTCCACAGACGCAATTAAAGATTAGAAGAATTGTGGCTTTCTTTTGCAATTCAGGCTGGTGAAATTGAAAGGAGGAGGGTGCAATCATTGGCTGGATGTTGTCCAGGACTCTGGGGCTGCATCTATACCTGTAAATTAACTGTAGCTAAGTCTGCTCTCTTGTGCAGAGGCCAGCTGGCACAGGATATCCTGCATCTGTAGTATTGAATTCTCTCACCTTCCAAAAGAGGGGGATTACATCCAAATTGCCTACTGAGAATGGGCACTAGTCTGTGCTAATTCCCAGGTTGTGTCTAGGCATCATTTGGGAGCATCCTAACTAGATTGTGCCAAACACATGCCACGTAGTGTTTTAACAACTTACAATACAGATGATCAAGTTCTAATGTCCAGGGACATTTTCACAATTGTTCGTTCAGGTGGTAAAGATATAGTGTAGGAGTTTATTTTAATGCTTTAGCTTGACTATCTCTGGGTTCTATGAGTACTGCTAGTTGGTCTCTTGTCCTCAGGTCTCCTCTGAAGGTCCATGCGCTACAGAGATCTTCTTTGCTAACAGGTTTCCTCTGATCTCCTGGTTGTGGTGCCACACATGGTTTTGCCATGCTGTGGGTAAAACAGAGGCTAAGGAGACTCAGTAGAGAATCTGACATTGTAAAGTACCTCTGAATAGCATTGAGGCCACAGCAATTATCAGACATTGGTCTTTCAGATCTTCAGTGTCTTTCCAGACTGGTTTATGGAGAGACCTGGGAGTGCTGAAGTAATCCTGGGGTACAGAGGTGTCATGGAGGAAATGAGATAGAAACTGCCATTGCTGTGGACAAAGTTCATACCATAAAGCCATCCACTCCACAGATTTGGTGACTGTACATTTATGTGCTCTCAGAATTCTTCCTTCCAAGAGTGTTTCCCATCTTGTAGGAGAAGCTGGCGTTATGGTGCTGGATGTGGACTGCAGTGTGCTGTAAGCTGATGACATGTCTCTGGTCCAAGCTGGGGTCAAACGAGGGAAGGGTCACAAGTTTTGCTGTGACAGTGGCTGTCAAAGGCTTTTTGGGAAGGAGTGAGGGGTGGGCCGACCCCTCTCACCCTCGCTGACACCCTGCACCCTGCTAATGGCAGCCAGGATGACTTTCTGCTAATGCAAATGTTCACAGCTGTACGCTGGATGTTGCTGAGTGGATAATGGCTGATGAGTTTGCCTGTAGACAGTCACTCCACTACCAGTGTGTAATTAATTGCTATGCAAAGTGCTCTGAGATGCAGTGCTGCTGAAATGCCGGGTGTATAAATGCCATCCCCACACAAAAGGGAACAACATGCAAATTCTCTCAATATATTTTTAAATATGAGCATTTTTCAGCTGTTTGCTCTTTTGTAAAATTTATTAGGCCCCCTCCTGGGAACAGGGAGGCAGCAAGGGCAGTGCGCCTGGATGAGCTGGCTTCCAGGGGCTCCGACTGTTCATGCCGCTCAGCCTCAGACCCCGGGGGATCATCTGTTTTTCTTCTCCTATTCCCTTAACCACTGCTTAATTTTTGCTTCCCCTTCTGCATGCTTGCTCACATGGTAAGCTGCTGCCTGCCTGCCTGGAGAGGGCAGCAGGGAAGGAGGATGCTTTGTGTGCAAAGGGCAGAAGCTTGTTTCCTTGTGAACCAGAGAGGTTCATGTCCTGCTTCCTAAGAAAATGTGTTGTCCCAACTGGATGCAACCCAGACAGGGTGGTTTCAGGCCCTCAGGAGCTGCAGAGGCAGTATAGTGTGATGGCAGAAAAGGATAAAACCCTGCCTGGGTGTCTGCAGGCATCTAGCACCAGCTCCAAGGAAAGAGTTGGAATGATAAAATGTCTTTCCTGAAAATAAGTCTGACACAATGAGGCTGACAAGTCTCAACAAGGTGGCCTGAATGGAAGGCTATGAAATCTTGAGTGCTAGAGATTACATGAAGAAGGCAAAATGACTCACTGCTTCCTGTGTGGCATGAAGGAGAGAACATCCAGTGAAAATACTACACAAAAGTTTAAAACAAAAAAAGGGAAGACATTTTTCTTGGGCCTAAAATCCTGTTAGTGAATTAATTGTGGCAATGAACAATTAACATGCAAGCAACTTAAAAAGAAGTAGAGTAATTCACTGTTGACTGTGAGACCCAAAAGTTTGGTTGCCACTGCTGATCTTAAACACCCAACTGTCAGAAACGTGGAGAATATGTGGGGGTGTGGATGTGTTGCAGTTCTTGCAGTCATTTCCTAAGTCTCTGTTGCTGTTAAATGGAGAGAAATAGGACATAAAGACTATATGGACTGGAAATCCATGTTTCTTTTATGTGCTGATACTTGATAGATTGAGCAATGGGTAGTTGACAGATCTTGGACAGAAATTATGAGCAGGAAATCTGTTTAATGAGCATGTTCCTATGGCATTCCTGAGAAGGCAGTCATAACTTAGATGCAAATTAATGTTTCCATCAATGGTCTGGAAATACATAAAAACAACGCTGCTGGCTAAATTATACAGATAACCTAAAGTTTGGAGGAGTGATTAATATGGCTTGAGGATATGTGCAAAGGACATCAGCAGTCCAGGCATGTAGAACACATATTTTCACAGCATCAGACCAGGAGAGAGAATAGGAACCAGGAGGACTGGTGGAAGTATAGGCTGGTGGGTATCACAGAACAGCTGAGGTTGGAAAGGTTGGAAGGCATCTCTGGGGATCACCTGCTCCAGCCCCTTTTTCTCAGAATAAGGGCAGCCACACCAGGCTGTTCAGGACCATGTCCAGTTGTGTTTTGAATGTGTCCAAAGATGGAGACTCTCCAACCTTTCTAGAAATTTGTTGCAGTATTTTAGCATGATCAGAGTTAAAAAAAGCTTTTTCTTGCATTTAAATGGAATTTCCTGTATTTCAGTTTGTGCTTCTTGGCCTTTTCCTGGCACCACTGAGAAGATTCTGGGTCTGTCTTCTTTACTTGCAGTCACCAGGTATTTATATTATCAATAAGATCCTCTTAAATCCGCTTGTCGTCAACACACTGGCCAATGCAGCTCTCAGTTTTCCTCACATATCAGATGCCCCAATTCATTTGTAATTTTTGTGGCCCTTTGTGGGACTTGTTCCAATACACTGTTCATGGATATTGGGGACAGAGCTAGACACAGCACTCCAGGCCTGTCTCAGCTGTGCTGAGTAGAGGAGAAGAATCTGCTCTCTCCATCTCTTGGCAGTGATCAGCCTAAAGGCAGCCCAGGAGCCTGTTGGCCTTGTTTGTGACAGGCTCGTAGTCAACTTGGTGTTCACCAGGACCCTCGGCTCCTTCTCTGCCAAGCTGCTTTCCAGCTGGCTGGTCCCAGGGTGCAGAGTGCCTCTGGAAGATTGTCTCTGAGGATGATTAAGAGGTCCTAACAGAAGGTCCTTCATCTGGACCTATATTCTCAGTATGGTGGTGGGACCAGCTGATGTCAGCTTGAAGGAGACTGGTGAAAGGACAGGTCTCATTTTACCTTTGGAAGGGGCTGGACAACAGAAACCCATGTCCAGTCTGGGGACATGTGCTTTGTTAAGAAAAACAAGAAATTGGAGAGGATGCAGAAACCCACACAAATCTGGGCTGGAGAAAATGCTTCCAAGAGAGCAATTTGTTCAGCTCATCAGCAAGCCCAAGTGGCAGCTTGCTGTGTGTGTGCACCTGCTGTAGAGGACTCTTAAACTTCAAAGAGAAAGAAAGGTACGAGACAGACTAGTACCCACAAGCTGAACACAACACAAATACACATGAGCAGGGATCCAGGTACTGCCTGTGTTCGTCATTGTCTCTGGGAACAAATTGCCAAAGGTCTTGGGGAATATTTCACCTGCCGAGGTCTTCGAAGCAAGGCTGTGTGGCTGTAGTTGAACCCAGTCTACCAGGTGGCTCACTGGGGTGCTGTGGAGCCCAAATGGAAGGCTGGGCTCCTCTTGCTGTGGTTTTTGGCTCTGACTTGAGGTTTCTAGAGCACCTAAGGGGGCAGCTGGCAGTAGTCCTGTCTCAGAGGACAGGAGAGACCAGTAGCAAAAGGCTGTCATTATCTTTAGGCATTGAACTTGAAAGGAAGACTCTGTGGCATCTTCACATGGCCTAAGTGTCACTATATTGCAGTCCTGGTGGATTTCTCAATTCTGTCATGCCTCTTTTCTTGGGTTTTCCTTGGGATCTCTGCTGCTTTGCATAGATACATCAGTATCTATGGCTAGTAGCGGGAGTCCTGTGTAAGGAAGACCCGTTTCACCAATGATAAGTAGACTCAAAATTTTCAGTCAAGTGTTTCTTTAAGCCAGCAAGGGCCATAAGTACTGCTGTAGCTTCCTGCAAGCAAAGCAGAAATAGAGTTGCGGGACTATGATGGGGAGAAATCTACAGGCACAAATGTCTTTTCCTTTTTCTGTGCTTTTACTCATCACCCACAACAGCTTCTATTTCTAACCCTGTGCTTAAAAAAACCCAAAACAAACCCCTGAAAGTCAATATTTATTTTTCAGTCTCCCTCTCCCCTGCTGTTCATCTCTGAATTTAATGCTTTTGAAAGGTGAATGATTGACGATTTACTGAAAATGAAGTTAAAATATAAATAATTCTGCGATTTCGCTGCTGTATTAAGCAGGCATATGAGAAAAGCCCAGAAGACCAAGGTTGGCTTTTATTATTAACAAGGAAAGAAATTAAATTTAAATAAATGTAATATTTATTAAAATTTCCTTTCACGCTGTTACCTGAGGTTCATAAAACTTTTGAGCTGTGTCAGCTTTGCACTCCCCAGTACATTGAACTCCAGGGAAAACTATAAGCAAATTCTTAAGATCAATGCAAACTACTTCTCCATTACTCAAAAAAGGGAATTTTAACTATTTTTTGAAGGCCCCAGGACTCCACTAATCCAGATAGAAAGACTTTTTTCACCTTCAAACTTCACAGTTCCAACTACCCTTTCACCTTCTTCCATCCCCACCCCAACACACACAGCCCTTTACACACTGAGAGTGACTACGCATCCTTTAACTCAGTTTCCATCTTCCCATGGCCAATTGCCAAATGAAATTTGCTAAAAGGTGGAGAAAGACACTCTGAAGCTGCCCCTGTGCCCAGCCTGTGCCCATGGCAATGCCAGTGCTTAGGAGAAGAGATGTAAGGGTCTGCTAGGTGGGGATTACCAGGTGACCCAGGTTTGGATTTTAAAGATCCTGTGGGACTTGCCTTGGTGTCTATAATGAAAGCAGACCTGTATGAAGTAGTCTTGTCTGGAAAACAGTTGCAGATCAGTCTGAGCCTTGAAAACTTTCCTACCTATTCCATGCAGACACACTCATATTTCTAAAGCTTGACAGAACACGGCTGAGGTCTCCCTTAAAATGGAAGAAATCAGTGACAGGAGGAGAATTTTTAACAGCTTTGAGGATGTGGGGCAAGCAGCTTAGACCTGTTCTTGGGTCCAAGTTTTCCTTCACATCAGCTGTGTAGATACCTATTGCTAGAGTATCTGTCACCTGAGGGAGCCTGGGGGCTACATGGGGAGGAAACACCAGGTTGCACCTTCAGCACTGCCCTGTCATGTGGGTGGACAGGCTGAACTGTGCCCCCAGGAAACTGGTCTGAAAGGACTTGACAATCGCCTGAGCCCTGGCTGCCTGCAGTGCAGTGTAGTTGCTGCAGGACCAAGCCTTTAGCACCTCTCTGGTGACAACAGCAGAGAGCAAAGCACTTGTTTGTCTGGGCTGAACATCCTGAATGCAGCCTGTGAATATAATGCAGCATGAACCTCTGCTTTGGGAGGGAGGAGAAATTCAGAGATGAGGTAGCCACCAAAATTCAGCTTCAGCTTAGGCACAGTGGAGTCTGCAGGAGTATCAAATACAAATGCTCTGTCTCAGAGGAATTCACCTTTGTGTAAGGGATCTCAGTCCCTGTGTAAGTATGTCAATACTACCCAGATTTGAAGAAGATTTTGTGCACAGAGGCAAGTTTTGCTCCTGGTGAAATCACTGCGTGTGGAGAGAAACAGTAGTTTGGATTTTGCAAGAGTGGTTTCAGAAGGAAAAAAACTGAGCTGTAAGAAAATGTACTTTGATGTTGGTAAACGTGCCTTGTGAAGGCACTAAAAAAGAGAAAAAGTGAGAGAAAGAGGGATGTTGAAAAGGATGATAAAGCAAGAAAAAGATCCATGGGATTTGGAAGCATTTGAAGAAACCTTTTTATAAAGCTGTGCTAGGCACGTCCTGTCAAATGCCTCCTGCTGTGAGGAATTTTCATGTTACTTTGCAGATAAACTTGTTGAGAGCACACTGTCTGCCTCCATGGTGACAGAACGGCATCTCGAAGGGAATGGCCCTGCATCATCATTTCTCCTTCAGTTCCAGGCAGCATCTGTCACTGCAGAGCTGGGCTGGGAGCTGTGAGTTAGACCCATGGCTTCCCTGGGCTGGGAAAGCTAAACAAAGCTGCATTTGGCCCATTTTAGCCCAGCTTTGCTGGGGTTTCCTTTGGACTTGGTTGGGCAAAGCATCACTTTTTCATGAGGGACTTGTCTCTTAGGTCTCTGTTCCAAAAAACAGCTCTTGATAATCTTTTTATCTGCTATTTTCTGTCTCAGGTTTGGGTGAGAGGAAAGGAGAAAGAGGTGAGACTGACATAGGATATAAGATAAGCCAGGTCTGGGACTGGTCAGGCAGCATGCATGAACTATCAGGCACAAGGAGGAGGGGGGATATGTGTCACCAAGGCCTGGCTTCTGACAGGTAAATGGAATTGTACTTCATGTGTCCTTCAGCTCGTTGGTGCCCATCTAATGTTAACTTTTAACTCCTTTGAACAAAGGTTAGGTAGAGGAGAAAGAAATCTCAAAGTTCTTAAGCTCCTGTGTGTTTTGTGAAGAAAGGTATGGAGGAAGAGTGTCCATGGAAGCGTCCCTAATGTTTATGGTATCCCTTCATTGGCCCTGGTGAGCAAAAGATTCCCATAAAACAAAGAGAGGTAAACACGTACCCACACGCACACACACACACACACATACACACACACATACAAAAGGACTTGGCCTTGACTCATGGGAAATCAGTCTTGGTCCTGCAGCTCACAGAAATTTTGGGTGGCTTAGCTGAAAATGGGGAGGAGGAGAAGGAATAGCAAAAAATGAAAGTGAGAAGAAACAAACATAATAGCAGAAAGTGAGGAGCAGAATAGGTGAAGTTTTTTTCATTGGAAGGGACTGGTAGCTCTGGGCTTTTCCTGCATGTTCTCAGCTCACACCTCTTCCTGGTGATACCAGCAATTGTTCCAGTTTTCCATGGCCTTGTATTGGGGGTGATGAGGGTGCTTGTCTTTTCCACAGAGCCATGTAAGCCAGCTGCACTTGTGTCTTCAAGGAGGAGGCAGTTCATACCTGACCTGCCTCTTTCCTGCTCCATCCTTATCTACCTCCCTGTCACTGCACTACCCTGAGAGATCTGAGGCTTTTTCTCAAATAAAGGTTTCGTTAAGGTCTGGTGGAAGACTGTGTTGGACATCTTTGAGTTCCTGCAGGGAGCCAGGCAGGGCTTACCTGGCTGGGAAGCAGCTGTTTTCAAACATGCTCTGCCTCTGGGCTGTTCTCTCATGGTGACTTGTATCTGTGTGATCTTGTTATCGCACCTTCACCCCACTACTTGTTACACTCAGCTCTTCCCAAAATGACACCCCAGCTCTGTAAGAAAAAGATTGCTTTTGTTTGGTCAGTGGTTCAAAGGCAACTAACAGCTGACAGCCCTGACTGAAATGTATACCCTGAAAATATTTCTCATCAGAAAATTTACTTCTTTTCATTAAATGGAATCTTTCTATAAAACAGTATCCGTTCTATAGAATTTTTCCAGTTTTTTCTTTAACAAAAAAGTTTTCACCTTTTTGGATTTCTTTCCCCTTTTTCTAATTTGAAAATTCTTTTTGTTGTTCAGTTTAAAACAGGAAAGTCCCACAGAAATGTCTACCTGACAGCAATTCTTCACTTTTTTGTTACTTTGGGTTGTAGAACAGTGAATAGGTCACAGCTGCTCCCAGTATAACACTGGCCACTAAAAGAAGAATTCACCTTCACTTGGCCAGTCATGTGCTCCAAATAAATGAATGAGGCTGTTAGTTTAATAGAGCTCTGTGTGATTTTGGGGGGGATTGCTTTTGAGTTTGGGGGTTCGGATCCTCCTTTGGACTGCAAGACATTTGAATTTTGCATTTCTTCTCAGTTTAAATCAATACCCAGTAAAAGAGGAAGGCAAAGGGGTAAGGGAAGGGATATGGCAGAGTTTGGGGGGGGAGGGGACAAGGAGGAGGAGGAGAGGAAGAGGAAGAAGAAGAGGAAGAGGAAGAAGAAGAGGAAGAGGAAGAAGAAGAGGAAGAAGAAGAGGAAGAAGGTGAGCATGTGTGGGAACTCCAATGCCAATTTCATGATTCCTCCAGCTTGACTTTGAGGGGATCAAGTCTTCCAATTCTTATAGGATAGTCCCTGAGGCCATGTTAAGTCACCCTTGCAATTACTATCTTTAAACAGAAAATTTGGAGTGCTTTAAGAGCATATTCCCTCATATTAAGAGACAGTACAGATATGAAGCAGTGTGCTCCAGTGAACTGGAGTTAACTCCCCATTTTTCCACCTCTGTGACTCTGGTACCAATCTCTGGTAATTTTGCTTTAGCAGCTCTGCTGCGGCGCGTTAACTTCTGCTCCGTGAGGTGAGAATTCGTGTATTGCTGCAGACCACAGCAGCTGTGCTGAGCTGGGAGGGGCTGCAGCTCCCCCCACATGTCAGACAGAAGTGTTTCAGGCTAAGCCTTTATGATAAATTAGGGAATGTGGTCAGCCAGAAACAGCCGGAGCGCTGTTTTATTAATCTGCGGGTGGATAACAATAAAAATGATGAAAGATCTAATCAGCTACATTATTACCTGGAGGTTGGTGGGGCCAGGAGAGAAGAAGGGTGTGTGGGTGATCTTGGTGCTGGGGAGAGTTCAAAGACAGGGAGAGACAAGAGCATTGTCTTCAAGCACTGTCAGACAGTAAAATTGAGGGGTGACAACCTTGCTAGAGATGATAGCTTCAAAATTTTAGCCTTCAGCACCCCTTTCTCCTTTGCCATTTTTCAGCTTTTTAAATCTGGGATATTTTTTAGCAGACAAGTTGCCAATCAGTGCTTAATGCTCCCTGCCTCAGTTGCAGCTTCCTCCAGTTCCCTTGGGCAAGGCCATGCCAGGATGCCAGGACACCATTCCCTCCCTGTGTGGCAGAAGGTGGGGAGATGCCCCTTTTCTGTAATGCATTCTACTGGTGTGTCTTTAAAGTTTCCTGCAATACTTAGGAGACTTTGGTGATAGAAATTAGAGGCGTGGGCTACTCAGGTCCCTTTGTCATTCATTATTAGCTGGAGGGGTGTTGTACACAGTGAGTGGGATGCTTATGATGGTGGATGAAGTCTTTTGTGTATTTTCTGTGTCCCTTTTCAAATTTTCTCTTTCTTTTGGTGTAGTAAGGTAAACACAATACAGGGGAGTCCTAAGTACCTGGATATGGAAGAACTGGAGGACTCCAAGTCTCCATTAAAGCTTTGATTTGGCAGCATCACAAAGTCTTGCAGTCAACATATCTGTATGTAAATGCATTATGGACAGATAAAGAGCCTCTGTTCTTCTCTCTCTGTTATATTTTGCGTATTATTTGCTTACAATTCATGTCTGTCTCATAGTCTCTGTGGTAAAAGCATATTGAGGAAAGTCATCTCCTTTCCCAGCAATTTTCTCAGCTTCTCTTGATCATTAACATGCTGGAAACCACTTGAAAGAAACACTGCAATTTTTTAAGGGATTTTATTCATTTATTCATCAAGGTTAAGGACCCTGAAAAACTGCTGTCTACATCTTTTAGCACTTACTTCTTTCAAGTCTCATATACATTATAGTCCTCAATCTGGAGTTCTCTTTTGCTATGGGGTTTTCTCTGCCCGCATCTTCTGTTGCAGTCTGAATATACAATAAACCCCTTTAAAATTAGTTATACTGCTACAGTTGTCAGGAGAACTCAAGTAATCTGATAAATTTAGTAAGAATTCCAGGCTGTGAAACAGACACAATGAAATTCTCTCCTTCAGCCTTCTTGCCTCATTATTAAACCTTCAGTTTATAGTGTGCAGACAGTCGTGCACTATAATTGAGGTTGAATTGCCATTCTCATTATAAATCCCCTTTTCTCGTGTGCTCATAACTTCAACCAACACATGGGCTGAAACTGTGTGCTCTCACTTTCAGCCCACAGTAGAATATTTAACTCCATGATCTATGGGCTTTAGCTCTGCTGCCATGGTCTGCTGCCCCATATATTTCACCATAACAAGAGCTTCTCTTGAGGTTAAAATACAAAAGTTGAACATTAGCAGGTGTGCCTGGCTTAGGCACCAGACTTGCAAATGTATTTTAGGTAGCTATCTAAGAGGGTGTTTTTTCTTTCAAGACCGTATCTGACAATTTCAGTAAAAGGTGTCTCTCTGAAGCCTTGAAAAGAAGCTGTTCCTTCCCACTGGCTGGACAGGAATTCAGGTGTTTCCTTCATTCACTGCCTAGAACCTAGATACAGCTGAGATCCAGCAAAACTATCCCCCTGCTTCCTTCTTCTGTGAGGGTGAGGTCTGCAAGCCTGATCTGAACCTCAGCAGGGGATCCAAAACTGTTGACTGGATTCACTTGGACTCTGAACAACTCTGATGGACCCCCAGTGCCCAGAAGCAAGAAGCTCCTTTCCTCTCAGTATGCTTACGTGTTCTGACTCCTGTCTGTTGTTCTGCCAACGCTGGCGTGTGGAGGGAAGCACTTGATGCAGTTTCACACACCTTGGTATCAAATCCTCTGAGAAAGGGTCAGTTCAGGTGGACAGTTCAATGTTACATCTCAGTCTGCAGCCAAGAAGAGCAGAAAGGAGCAGACTTGTGGCTGCAGCACTCAAGGAGGAAGCGAAGGTTTGGGGTTTGGACTTCGGTGCTGGTCTTTGTCACAGGTTTTGTGTGTGCAATCTGATGATGCAATCAGGTATGATGACTAGAGCTCTGCTGACCCAAACAGTGATGATCTCAGGCTCAGATGTTGGAATTGGCAGCTAGATGGGACCATTTCCACTATAACAACGACTGAAGTGATGCCTGCAATGAAATAAAACAGAATATCTACAGACAGGCCATGCTGCAGTGTCCTGGGCACGTGCCCACTCCATATCTTGTCCAGTCTCCACAGGCAGTTCCCCTGCCCAGCTTCAACACAGTAACTTCTCCCAAGGGGCTTAATGGAGAAGACTCAAAAGTTGAGCCTTGCCAGGAACTCTTCCTCAGAGTTTGTGGAGAAGAGTGAAATGTGAAGGATAAACAAACACTATTATTTAACAAAAAAACCTGAGCTAAAAGGATTTATGTCAAGAGTTGGTTGGTTGTTGTTGGTTTGTTTGTTTCTTCTCATATATTTAGAATGGGAGGAAGGAGGTGGATGAAAGACTTTCACTTGAAAAGGAATTTGTCACTTTGGGAAGTATGAGGCAGAGAAACAAACTGACATCTTACATCCAAAGGAACCATGGACCAAGAACAGTTTTGTCTGAAGACAGCTGGCGTAGGGGAGTGTTTTTGATGCCTGCTGTCACACAGGCCCTGGCTGTTCACTAAATCCCACCCTCTGCCCTCACGGCCATGGTCCAACACCTACTCAGGGAGTAGACAGAAGTAGTGAAGGAGGCTGCTGCCATTTATCCCCACAGTTTATTACCAACCCTTCNCAGTGGAGACGAGGAAAAAAGCTAAGGGATGGGGGGGTGGCAGGGGGGGGTGGGGAGAAAAGTGACTCCTATGCTGCTGGCATCGTGAATTTTCTTTGACATAAACTTTATTTTGGGTGACAAGGCTTAACATCTTCCTTAATGCTGCTTCCTGCATTTCAGGTCCACTCATTGGAGGCTGCACTCTCTGGAAGCTGGTGGTGTTCCCCTGTGTGGTATGTGCAGGTTTTGTGATGGTGTCAGGCATCCTGACATTTAAGCANATGATCTCAGGCTCAGATGTTGGAATTGGCAGCTAGATGGGACCATTTCCACTATAACAACGACTGAAGTGATGCCTGCAATGAAATAAAACAGAATATCTACAGACAGGCCATGCTGCAGTGTCCTGGGCACGTGCCCACTCCATATCTTGTCCAGTCTCCACAGGCAGTTCCCCAGCCCAGCTTCAACACAGTAACTTCTCCCAAGGGGCTTAATGGAGAAGACTCAAAAGTTGAGCCTTGCCAGGAACTCTTCCTCAGAGTTTGTGGAGAAGAGTGAAATGTGAAGGATAAACAAACACTATTATTTAACAAAAAAACCTGAGCTAAAAGGATTTATGTCAAGAGTTGGTTGGTTGTTGTTGGTTTGTTTGTTTCTTCTCATATATTTAGAATGGGAGGAAGGAGGTGGATGAAAGACTTTCACTTGAAAAGGAATTTGTCACTTTGGGAAGTATGAGGCAGAGAAACAAACTGACATCTTACATCCAAAGGAACCATGGACCAAGAACAGTTTTGTCTGAAGACAGCTGGCGTAGGGGAGTGTTTTTGATGCCTGCTGTCACACAGGCCCTGGCTGTTCACTAAATCCCACCCTCTGCCCTCACGGCCATGGTCCAACACCTACTCAGGGAGTAGACAGAAGTAGTGAAGGAGGCTGCTGCCATTTATCCCCACAGTTTATTACCAACCCTTCATTCCTGCAGCAGAGGGAGGAACCTCTGCCTGTCTCTGGAAGTCTAGCATGTCATCAATTTTCCTTGGTCTGTGCTCCAGACTCCCCTCCATCCCCCTCGATGTGTGAGGGTGCCCGTGGCAGGGGCTGAGGATGCAGGAGCATGTGGCAGGACCTGAGGACACCATGGCAGTGTTTGCAGAGCTCATCTGCCAGTGCCTGAGTCCCTGTTCTCCTCCAGGCAGATGGCTCAGCTTTCTCACACCTCTCCCCCACTTTCTTTGCTCTCCAAGTGCTACTTGTGGGAGTTGAAAGTGAAGTGACAGAGCCCAAGGGAAAGGGGAAAATACAGTCTNCTCCAGGCTGCCCTGTATCACTGGGCTTAACAGCTCCTTTCAAATCCTTTCCCTAAGAAGTACTTCTGGCAATCACTCTCTATGTGTGCCTGGGCTGGACAGGGTTTTAAGAAGTAGGTTGTGTGGAATGAGGTAGCTCTGAGCTTTGCTGACAGAGTTATCCCTAGAAACCATGTGAAGGTTTTCTGCAGTCACCAGAGCTGGTCTGAATTTTCAATGAATTTGAAAATCATGCCTCAAGCTTGGTATGTTCCAGAGACAGTGTGTAACAAAGAATCACCTCCAGTGAACACCCAGCCCAGAACATGAATATGGGGTGTTTTGGGTAAATCCAAGTTTGTATCTAGTCAAACACTGTTGCTAAGAAAATTCTGCTGCTCTCCAGTTTTGACCATCTGATGAAAGCTTACATGAAAGACAACTAAGGGAACACATTTTAGGCTGAGTGGTTGGCTGGATTTGTGTATAAGTTTGTAGGTGTGGAGATATAAAAAATAGATGAAGACATGTGTCAACATAAAAGACAAAAATTTCTGTGGAATTCTGCTCACCCATCTCCACCTCATTATTATGTTCAGCCCTCCTCTGATGAACTAACCAACCTCTGTAGAACTGTGGTAGCAAACAGGAGGGCAGAATATTGTGTGTGTTGTCTGTCAAGCACTGTCACTGAGCTGACCTGAATAGTTGTTGTGTATTGGTTTTGTTTTTGTTGTTGCTCCTCAGCTTGATTTTAAGCTTTGTGGGCAACACCATTTTGTCTGTGTTCCTGCAGTGAAGGGTTTTAGGCACACACAGAGTGTGACAAGTCAGATTATGACCACTGGAGAAAAACAAATTTTTCCTGCTGAAATATTTTTCACAAAGGTCCATTCTGAGTCCTCTATCCTTCAACTCCTTTGTAATCACTAGTAAGAAAAAGTGTTTAATTTTGAGCTTGCTGGACTTGAAGGACTTCATTATTGGTTGTGCATGTCAAGGTCCATGTGAACTGCTGCAGTATCTGACAAGACTCAGTTTGTGTAAGCAATTCTTCCATCCTCCCATCCTGTGCCATTGGTTCTTTTCCTTCACCAAGTGCCATTTCCCATGAAATACTGAAATATCTTGCTAGCTAGAAACTTTCCTCTTAAGTTTTGCTGCTTTTGATTGAACAGTTTTCTCCATTAAAAGTTTATATGTTTCAATATTTTGGCCCCATCTGGGCTGAAAAATGTAGATTTTGCAGGCTGGAATTTTCTTTTTTTTTTCCTCAGTGTGGTCTGCTATAGAGATGTGTGGGAGATTTGGCTCCTTCCTTCTTTCCTGGCAAAGTTCAAGTAGGTCAAATGCTACCATCGATGTTCTAACTTTATCTTTACTCCTTCAAATCCCCACCAGCCTCCTGGACTTGACTTTACAAGTCCTTTCATGTCACTTCAGACTGTAGTAGGAGGAAGTGAAAATTACGGGCCACAGGCAGGGTTCCAAAAAGTGCTCTCTCTCTCTCTCAGAAAGGGGCTGGCATCTTTCCACGGGCCTTCATTGTATTTTATAGCCATACTACAGTATTTAACAGCATAATTTAGTAAGTGTCGGTACTCCGTCGTGGAGTGTGGAGAAACTGTCTTATTCAACCCCTGGCGATGTGCGCCGATTCAAATAATGCACCATGAGGTAAAGTTAATGTTTTCTGGAAATGGAATCAGAGTCAGAAATGCCCTTTTTGGCCATCAGCATAAATATTGTTGTCATCCTGATCAGCAAGCAGAATTCAAAACCTCTTGCCCTTAAAAGGTGACTCTCTCTCATGTTTTAATTAATCCCCCACCAACATATGAAATAATAAAAGAAAACCAAAGTCCTTGCCATGGATTAAGAGTATACCCTAAAAGTATCTGAAGACCTACTGCAATATGAAATCTTACTGAAACTGTTTCTCACCCTTTTGACTACGATGCCTCTTCATTCTTTATCTGATTTAATGCTTGGGGGAAGATAGGTCTGGCTGGGATCCTAGATTACCATCTGATTTAGAGATGGGAAAACAATGGCTCTTCTCGGCTGTCATAGAGACCATTTCATGTTTACCTCAGCTGTGCAGCTGCCATCTGTGTCTTACTTTGATTATCAGGGAGGTCAGCTGTCAAATGGAGTAGGAGGAGGCAACAGTTGCATAAGAAGCTGGTCAGATATCATCTCCTGAAGAGTTTTTAAGACCACAAAGCTGCAATAGTCTATCATAATTTCTATTTGCCTTACCAGACTCTGTACTTGGATTAAAAAAACCCAGCAACCCAAACATCAAATTCATGTAAAAATCATTCATCACATCTTCAGTCACAATGTCAGGCCGTTCCTGTAGAACTGGTGCAGTTTGGTTTGCGCTGTATTGATTTCTGACTTGTAGCCAGGTTTAAGCTGAAGTTTCCTCTGCCTGTCAGCCAGGAAGCAGTGGGAGTTCCCTTAGCTTAGAGCTGAGGATTGTGCCTGGAACGTGTGAGTAGCTCACAGATGGTACAGATGGACCAGGCCTGGTGAGGACAGTCAGTGGTGGTTTATCCAGGGTTCATCTGGAAAACCACCTATTCTCCACTGGGTGGACCTGGAGCTGCTGTGTGGGGCAGAGTAGCTCCTCATAATGTGCACTGAGGTCCTGGTCCCTCTGCACACCCCAATATTTCTCTGGGTGACTGCTTTTGTGCTCACCACTCACTCTACTCATGCTGGTTTTTCCTTGAAGACAAACCGAGTCCAGAAAGCAGATGGCAGCAAACCCTGGTCCATCTACCAGGCTGGACAGTGGTGAGGAGAGGGGCTGCATTGGGTGCCAGTCCCACAGCATAGATTGTAGTCATACAAATTTACTTGTGTAGCTTTTAAAGCTTTATTTTGTGAGAATAACAAGGGATATATCCAGAAGGTCCAACCTGATTTCAGTAGGAGGCTGCATGAGAAAACCACAGAGGTCCTTCCCATCAGCACTGCCTTAATCTGGGGACTACACCTGCTCTTATGGGGAGGTTCAGAGGGCTGGTGTCTATCGTGGTAACATACTTAACACATCTGTGCACATCTACAGCAACCACAGGAATGCAGAATCATGAAACATTCCTTGTTGGAAGAGACCTAGAAAGTTCATGTGGGCCAAATTTTTATGGGAAAGGAATCTTAGATGAGATTATCTAGCACCCAGTGGAATACAATGGCATGCTGAAAACCTCCAGTGATGGAGGCTCTACCACATCCCTGGGAAGGTTGTTCCTGTGATTGATAGTTTTCACTGTTAAAAATGTCTTTCCTGTTTTGAGAACAAACTTCTCCTGGTGCAACTTGTACTTGATCTCCTTTGTCTTCTCCTGAGGCTCTTTGTGAACAGCATCTGTCCTCTCTGTAGCCACTTTAAATTAATAGCATAATTCCTCTCTGGCCTTCACCTGAAATTGTCAATGCAGGCAGGGTTGTATTGTAACAAGAACGAGCTAGCTGGGCAACGGACTCTCTATTTTTAGAAGTGTCCTTTGTAAATCTCAAAACCAGTGTGAGGCAAAGGCATATGCCATTTCACAAATGGGTAAAGTGAAGTGATGCAACCCAGAGACGGTGCTGAGCAGCACTGCCACAGGCTACGCACTGGTCCATAACCTCCTCTCAAGATGGCATGTGGCTTGGTAACTGTCCAGCTTCACCATCTGCAGAGACTGAAACCCAATTGCTGTTAACGAGAATGAAATTATGGCGATATTAGCATAATTAAAATGAGAAAAATCCTAGTTCAGGGATGATTGATACCCCTGAAAAGCTTTGGATGGAGGCAGAAAAGGCAGGTCCAAGACAGTTGGCTCAGATGTTATTTACCTGCATGATTTCTCCAGGTGTGGAGGGAAATGTCCTCAACAAAAAAGGCAGAAAATGCAAAAAAAAAGAAGAGCTTAATGTGGCTAGTGACTGGTATTAAATAAATGATGCATGTTGGCAGAGCGATAGATGAGAATAGCGGAAAACACATTGTGAAAGGAACCAGAAGAATTGCTGTCATAAATCTCCCCAAACTATTGCAATCTGAGAGAGGCTTGAAACTAAGGAGGTTACCAGGAGCATAAGGAAGGGGGCTCTAGAAGAAACCCACGGCCCTGTATGTTCATTGACACAAGTTTTGCCCATGTGTCCACCCTCTTAGAAGAGGATGGCCACATGCATGGCCAGGGAAAGGAAAGTGTTGCAGAAGTATGACATTGCCACTTGGGTTGTTTGTCTCTTGGGTTTTATTTTTTATTTGAGGCAGGTTAAAAGAGCTCCAGGTGTTCTCTCTAGAAAGAAAGAGATTAGAAGGCAACATTAATCAAGTTTACAACATATTCAAACAAGTAGATAAAGAGGAAAGAAAAAAATGCTCTGAAATGCTTTTGTAATGAATGCATATTTTAGCTGAAGAATTCACAAGGGTCGACATGTATATATGCAAAACTAGGGTTAGAAGACAAAGTGGGATTATTTTCAAAGCTCATAAATAATTTAACTGTTGGAGGAAAAATGGAGAGAGGTTTCTGTTGGTCTTATTGCCAAAGAAATGACTTTAGGCCTGATAAAGCAAAGGGCTAAAGGTGTTTTCACACAGAAGAATGGTTTGTCTATTACAGCTTGTCACACCAGTTGTGGATTTTATTGGGTAAAAGATGGGCATGTTGGGACAGGATATTCTGGCTCCTTTGACACACTAAAATTGCAGTTTCTTGTTGACTTTTGTAAAGTGTTCACTGAAAGCAGTTGTAAATATTCCTATTAACTTATTTTGCTGCAGAAAGAGGACATTGTTGAATGCTTTTCACAACCCCAGTTGGAAAGGTATGGGAGGAGCTTTATGAAAGACCAGCCACTGGAAAAATTTGTAGAGCAGTGTGCCTTCTTCATTGGTGTTTCCAGTCACCATGAAAATGGTGCCACTTGACAGTGACCAGGACAGGTCATACAAGACCCTTGTGATCTGTTTAGCATGTGCAGTGCTGCATGTCACCCTCTGATCCACTCAGTCACAGTCATAGCTTAGTCACAGTTTAGTCACAGGCAAACCAGTCACAGTGCAGTAAAATGGCTGAAGATCTCAAAGTCTCTGTTCCATACCATTTCTGTTCTTGCCATGTGATGCTGACCAATAACTGTCCCTCTGGCTCGAATTCCAGTTTTGCCCCTCTTCTATATTTATCTTTGAATTTATATTTCCAGGGGGTGGGAGAAGCTGGATTGACAGTCCTTGAATCCTGCTTTCCTGTGAACCTGTGGCCTCTTGGCCTTAACACACCTCAAGCCTGTTGGCTGGAAGTTGCTGCTGCTCAGCTCAGGGCGCACAGAAACACCAGCACTTCTCTCCTGCATGTAGTGTACCTGACCATGTGTGCCCCCTCTGAGGTTATTTCAAATAGTGAGTACAAACCATGGCTAATCTGTTTCACTTTCCACTTCACTTGGCTTCTCTCAGTCTCTACCTCCCTGATGAGATTTCCTGGTTTCCATCTGCACGGAAGCTGTTTCCTGATTTAGCCAGGTGTAAGGCTTGGCCATGACCATCCTCCTGTCACCTGTGGGACACACAGGCAGCTCTGTGTGCTCAGGCCCTGGAGGACCAACCACTAAGAAGTGACACCTCATGCTTTTCCTGGGTCCCCAGCTGAAAGTGAAAAAAAGAAATCACCGGCTGGGCTCATGAGCAGTGATAGCGACACCTCTGATCCAGGATTACCAAAGACTTTACATGATCTGGGTAGAGGCAAAGCATTGTCCAGTCAGGCCAGGTTTGTCCTCTCACCCCAGCTGCAGACCTTCGCCTGCTGCTCTTCACTGTTTGTGGGGAGAAAATACTCCTTTAAATCTGGTGTGTGAAAACCTGTCCTAAAATTTGACATTTGGTTGTAGCCACCCCTCCATGGAAGGAAGAATTCCCCAGTCTCCAGTTAAACTGGATTTGAACTGTAAGTCAAATTAACTTACAGTTAAACTGTAAGTTTGAACAGGTAAATGTGTTGCTTTATGTGCATTCTTTACTTCTAGAAAAAATAAAACCACCTTAAATGTCCAGTATTTCACTCAAACTCAGCCCTGTCCAGCACTGCAAAAGCTTGGTAATCAAGGAGAGAAAATATATACTTAGTAAACTTTTAAGGTCAGGCTTTTGGGCTGAAAACTGAAAGGTGTAAATAAACCAGATACAGGACAACTCCTGCTTAAGCTACAAAGTTTAATCTGCAGAACCAAGTAGCTTTCTAGCTCTTTGTCCAAATTTGGCTTGGGTTGTTCTGTACAACCCATAACGGGATTTTTGACTGAGTGGGATGCTTAGGCTGGGCAGAGGAGCCTGATGACTGTTTCCACACATAGGGTCAGCCTGTTCTCCTCAATCTTTTACGTGTCTTAGTCTAAATCTCATGCTTCATCTTTCATCTCCTATCCTACACTTGGCTGTTGGCTGCTAATCAGCTATCAGAGTTGTGCACAGGGACTCATACTCTCTGACATTTGGGCTCTCTGGAACACAATTACAGCTGTTTGGGATAGCTGTCCCTTAGAGTTAGGAGAATTGGGTCTAGAAGGGAAATTGTCTCACATCAGTCTCCTGGTTGCCAGCCCTCAAAACAAATCAGCCTGCACTCCAGAGCAGCTGAAATCTGCTGCATGTGTGTGAAATGTGCTGCAAAGTGTAGTTTGATGGTTATTGTGAGAAATCTGTGTGGTCCTGCATGTGCTGGGGTTGCTACAGGAAGCAGTAGGAACACAACAGACCGAGTGGAAGGAGTTAAAACAAGGATAAGTTGGGCTGATGCTTTTCATCTGTGCTTGTGTGCCATTGTAGCAGTGGCTGGGGTCTTCTATTGGCTTGGCTTAAAAAAGACATTGCTAATGTCTAATGCTTGATGACAGATGGTTCACCAATGCTGCTAGGCCCATTGTCTCACTTTATAGCTCTTTGTTCTAGCTGAAAGAAGGTAATCTTTTCTTGTAGGAGGTGGTAGGAGGATCTGTGTACAATATGCCTCCTGACAACCATTCCAGTTTTGGAGCCTGTTCTGTAGCTTGCTGACGCCGAATCATCTCTCACCCTCTGTAGGAGGGACTCACAAAGGAGGCATCACAGTCATGATGCCTAATTTGTGGGTGTTTTGCTATCTGGCAGGACTCACTGCACTGGATTAGGCAATTACATTCTCTGTGCTGTGTATGGAAGAAAATAAAATATGTGATCTGATCTGTCCCAAAGTGTAAGGAGAAATTAGGGCCTCTCTCTTTGAAGGGAAAGAGAGGCACCCATTTTTGGGATGTCAGGCTGTGGCTCCCCACTGGGGAGAGTTAACCTACCCACTCGCCAGCTGACTGCAAACCTGCATGTTTCTATCTCTTCTTTTTGAATGCTGAAAGCAATAGCTGCAACCCAGCAATGATTACACCCCAAGAAAATGCCATGAGAAGCAGACTAAGGAGTACCAAGGTGAGAGCCAGTGTCCTGTACAACGTATGTCGTATTCAGGAGTGGTGTTAGGAGCCTGGGTCTCCTAGGAGAAGTTATAGAGTCACTCACTTCCTGATTCCATTTCCATTTCCAACTTTTTAAACAGGACAAGGCAGATCAATGATCAGTTGTGAACACCTCCCTGGACTGACCTATCATTTTATAATCAGGGCCATCTTCTGTGTCACAGGAGTCTCAGGGGGGCAAATATCATCTGGATGGGGAAAAATCTTCTTATGTCTCATGTGAATGCACTGCATCCTGCAAGGCTGCTGCTTACAGGAGGAGGGTGTGTGCTTACCTATACTTGTGCAAGGAAACACCTTTCCCCGTCTTGCTTGCTGGAGGTGGTCCATACCAAAGTCAGAACTTACCAGACTGAGACCCAGAATTCAGGATAGCTCATGAATGCCATGGTGAGTGGATGTTTGCTTTGAGGGTGTTTCTTCCCACCAGCATTTGTTGTGTGTTTACCAGTGCTGGCATTACAGAGGTTCCTCAGAGGCAATGTGGGGAAGGTTTCAGGTTGTGTGGGCATTAACAGAAGCTTGCACAATGGTGAGGGCAAGTGTGCAGAGGGATGAGGTTCTGACTGACCTGATCCAGCCCCTGTTCACTGCAGGGGGGGTTGGACTAGATGATCTTTAGAGGTTCCTCTCAACTCAAACAATTCCATTGTTCTATGAGACACCAGAGTGACCTCCTACCCTTAATAAATGAAACACAAGGGCACTGATTTGGAGCCTTCTGAGTGCTTTCTGGGGATGTGTTTGCTCTAATGTGAATGTTTACTGTAGTGAGAGAGAAGCTGTGGTATTGAAACCTGTTTTAAGAACTGATTTCCTCAATGAGTAGACAGCAATGCTATTCCAAAAGACATTTTCAGGCTCAACAGTTGTCTGCCTTGAATTTGTCGCCTATTCCCATTTCATTGGCTCTGGAGTGGCAGAACAAGTCAGACCGTTTCAAAGGAGCTTTGTTAAGGGGCATTACTAAGGAAGAGCATCAGCAGCTTCCTTCCCCAAGTGATGCAAAACACAATCTTGCACAGTGTTGCACTGAAGCACCTGGTGACGAGTTTCCCCATCTGCCAGTCCCCCTGTGACGTGTGAGTTATTTCTGGGATCACAAACACCTTGCATGGTTTTAGGCCTATGGGACAGTCTCTGCCCCCAGGTCATATTTGGGACTAGGAGAAATGTGCTGTTGGAAAGTGAAATAATGGAGGTGGAAAAGTCCTGACCTTGCTTTGCAAGGACATTTCCAAACATTATTTTAATATTTGTTTTACAAAGGGAAAACAGGCAGAACTTTGCAGCCTTGTTCAGAGTCCATATTATCCTTTAATAAAATAAAGTTTTCTAATGGACATCTGCCTGGAGTGGGAACAGGGTGAAGCTGGGAAGAGGAATTGTTTCACCTTGTGTGTGCAAAGAGATAGTGGCTCAGTGCCTATGTGAAGAAATGCTGATATGGAAAAGTGACTCCGGATGGGTATGAACTGCTTTTGCAGGGACATGAAAATGTGATTATTGATTGAGATGTCTTCATGAAGCTCCTCAAAGAATGACAGCAAACCATGCCCTGTTCTTGTACCAAAGATTGCCTTGGGTATGGGATTGAAGTTTACTATAATCACAGTGGTACCAAGGAGCACATTGGTAAAAGATGAATGTTCGACCTTTGAAAAACCCTTTAGTTTCATGTAATGTGGTGTAGCAGCTACAAACTAGAGAGAGGAGCCAGCATCAAACATACAGTGGCTTTTGAACCTCTGTAATAATGTTCTGTGTGCTGGTGCACACTGACATGCAGCTACAGGCTTTCAGGTGGACCTGGTCTTTCTCTTCATTTTCATTGCTTCAGATTGGGATGTTTCTTTGGATAGTTGCCTGCCCCAACAACAAAGCCCCATGCTGAAACAGGCTTGTGCTTGTGCAACTTGTTTTGTTTAACAGCACCTGCAGTGTAAGTGGATGAACTTCTTCTGGAGAGAAGCATCGAGTGTCTCTGAGACAAGTACTTAAATCAGGGATGGTTTGTCTGTACAGCCAGGAGAAGGGTGTTTTAACCTGATGTAAGACCATGTCTACATTTGTGCTTTAGCCCATTCTGTTCTAGTCTTTGCCTGTACCACAAGCAGAGAGCTGATTATGGCAAGGACGCATCACTTAGTTTAGGCAGCAGTGTGCTGACAGCATTGCTTTATTTCCCAGCACACCAGTGTAAATGAACCTCCAGTGTAAATGAACCTCCAGTGGGCTGACAGCCTTGTGGTGCTTCCCTGTTCACTGGTGGCTGAACTTGGAGATTTGACCACTTTTTGATCTCACAGTGTAATGCATGGGGATGTCCTGGGAGAAAGGTCAGGACCAGGCACGGTCTCTCTTGTGTCACTGGTTGTCGCTGCTGGTTCTCATTTCCAGTTTCCCCAGTCCAGTAACCCCAAAGGTGTCTCTGCAAAGTGAAACGTTTTTGGGGTAATGACCTAAGACATAGAGTCATCTTTAATAGTGCTTTCTGGTCTCCCCTTGGGAGCTGATTGCCCTCCAACACTGGATATTTTAGCTGCTGTGTATTGCAGGGTACCTGAAACAAAATGAAATCTTGTTTCACAATCATCAGTCAACAGCCCCCAGCTGTATCTCATTGGCCAGAAGTGTTTGCAGCTGGATGCCCCTGGGGTGTAGCCCATCCTGCTTGGATTACATGGATGTGTTCTTGCAGATCCATCAGGATGTGACTCACACTGCAGAGACACAGCATCTACCTTGAGCAGGGAAGGGAAGAGCTTTGGGGACACTGAAGGTCACAGAGGAGGGTATGGAAGGTGGCCTGAGAAGTGGGGAGACAATCAGGCAGCACCTTTTTGTCCTCCCTTTGCTATGCCAGTTTGGGAAATTGAGTCTTCCCTGTTTGTTGTGAGGTTTTCTTCCTTCAAGTAGTGATTTTCATCAGCCCTTCCCCACACTTTATTCTCAACCTGGCACAGGTAAGAGGCCGTGCTTTGTCTGTTCATCCCTGCAGCTCAGGGCAGGATGCTGAATAACTTTTGGAATAGAAACCTCTTCTTACTGGAAATCTAGTCCTCATTTTCTCTCTCAGTGACATCTGAGACCAGTAACCACATTTCTAGCCTGCTCTGTCCTCTGCAGAGCATCTTCTCTGCTGAAGAGCAGGGATGAGTTTGGTGTATGTGCTCTTCTGTATTTGCCTTTACCTTCAGAAGAAAAGCAAATAGTGACCGTGCTCCTTCCTTGTATTCATCATCTTATTTATATTTCATTTATTTCTACTGTCCTGAACAGACTTAAGTAACTGATAGTAATAATAATAGGAGTTTCTACTAACAGAACTCCTTCCAATGGAGTTCAAATTATGGACAAGCACATTAGTCTCATTTAGAGGTGGATTTAGCCTGTGCAACTTTTCCAAATGCAGATGTGGCTGCAAGAATCAGGGAGAAAATACAAAGGCTCCTGATCTCAGCCCCAAACTCTGCTCAGCTGATTTGGTACAGCCATTTCAGGGGAAAGGAAAATAACCATTCAAAAGACAGGATGTGAGGGATGCTGAGGAAGAAATTGAGCCTCATCTCTGGAGACTGCTGAATTTCACAAGGTTTTCCCAAAGCAGCCAAAGGAGCAACGTCCTGAGCATTGGCCTCTATACTTATCAGCATGAAAAAACCATGAGTGTGAAATCAAACAACAGGCTTCAAATGAGAGCTACAATGACACTAATTTGTATGTACCATTATTTGATCTTCTAACCTACTAGGTTTAAGGTAAACCACACTGGAATATCAAGCAGATATTAAATGAAACAGTGTCATTAATTCAATCCAATGAGATACATTTTATATAACAAAGGGATTTGTTCTGATACTCAAACAATGTATATTAATGAAAGAGTCGAAATAGATTCATTTTGTTCTCAAAGCAAACACATTAAGAAAAGCCATCAAGAAGTAAAGAACACGGCTTTTTTTTTTTTTAAACTGTGCTTTATTTAGGGCTAAGCTGGAAAGCGTCATTCAATAATTACAGAAGATTACAAGGAGTTTTAGGGAATTGAGAGTGAAAGAGCAGTTGTATGGAACTGCAGCTGCGTTACACATCTGTACTTCCTAGCTGTGGGCTCAGTTTGCTTCAGTCCTTACTCTGGCAAAATGCTCGTTATATCCCCATGAGAGTTTTGGAAGAGTAAGGACTGCACGGTCAGGCCCAATATGTAATCAAAATTAACATTTTAAAAAATAAGAAAAAAAAAGCAACAAGGAAAAACAACAAAGAAAGAAAGTTGGAGATTGAGATAAAAAATATTGAGAAAAACAAACAAGAGCATAAACCAAAACCAATTGTATAACCAAATAAATAATCAAAAACAATTATCACACTGCTCAATCGATGCAAACAAGTGTGAGAATTATGTAAATCAAGTTTTAAGACTGTGAAAATAAATTATAATAAATATGATATACTTTAAAATATATGAGTTCTTAAATAATTCATTGTTTTTCTGAGTCAGATTTTTTAAAGCAATGTCTTATTTTTAACTGCTCTAAAGTCATTTACCAAAGATAAATATCGTGCTTTCATTAGATAGTTTTCCTTGTTTTTTCTCTATCATTACAATTAAAAGTCCTACAAAATATGCAAATTTATTTACAGAAAACAGAGCCAGCATCTTTTTTATTTTTTAAACATCCCCCTGTTTTTCAAAATTCCTTGTAAACAGTTTCAGAAATTCTTCAAAGAGATTGTTTCTTTAGTTTACTTTTATGTTTTTTTTTTTAAGTTTTTTTTAAAAGTTTTTTTTTTTTTTTTTTTTTTTTCTTTTTTAAGATTAAGGTACTAGGCTAATCCCTTGCCCTGAAGGTTTCTAGAGCAAATATGGAAGCTACTGAAGCATAGGATGATGGGAATTTTGCGGACAGCAGATCATGAAGACATGAAGCGTTTAGCTGTGTTTTGTTGTTCGAGTTAGAACTAACGTCTGATAAAAAGACAGCTTTTTTTTTTTTTTTCCCATTTGCATTGTCTACAGAATTGAGTCTTGTCTTGTTTATTTCTTAATCGCTGGAATGCTTGCAGTTAAAAAAGCTGCCAAAATAGCCATTTTTCTCCTTTTTCTCCTTGTTAAATAACAGCATCCAACAGCAATTGGCAGAGAGTAGGAATTTATGCTCAATCTAAACTCTACAAAAATTACAGTTCTACAACATCTTTGTTTTTAGCATTAACGCTAACTTCTATGTAGTATTTTTTTTTGCTTTTTTGTTTTTTTTTTTTATTTTTATGTTGTCTAATTTTTTTTCTATTATATAGGTATTTTAAACTTTCTTTTTTTAAATTCTGTACAACTATTAGGATTTTAAATGGGGAGAGTTAGAAGCATTTACAAACCTTTTTGTTTTCCACTTAATATCAACCATCTTTCCTTTCTCTTTTCTATGCCTTTTTATGTACTTAATTATGTATTTATTTATTTACCTTTTTTTGCTTTTCATAGATATCCATCTTACCTGCCTTTGACAACGCAATCCTTGCGCATTATACAGAAAACCATATGAAAGCTTCATAGACTCTAATTAATGTATAACCAAAGAACCTCCCAAAGTATCAAAGAGCTATTATCTTGCCGTTTTAAAAGCATTTAAGCATTTGTAATTATTTTTTGTGGTTTTTTTTTTTTTTGGGGTTTTTGTGGTTTTTGTGGGTTTTTTTTTTTTTTTTTTTTTTTTTTTTTTTTTTTTTTTTTTTTTTTTGTGTGTGTGTGTGTGTGGNGGTTTTATATATTTCATATAATCGCTCTCAAAAACTGTTTTAGGAACAGCTCAGAGAAAAGGAAAGAACTTCCATATTTTACATACAGCTACAAGTCTGCGGTAAAAAGTTTTGTCCTTTGGTCCCTATATAGCTAAGGAATGACAGATAAAGATGCTCAGTGACTGTTACCATGGGTCTTGCATGGTAACCGCATCCTTGGTGGCAAACAGGCACTCCTTTGCCAGAATCCAGGTTTGCATCTCCTGTTTGAAGAAAAGCCGCTGTGGTGATATCAGTGTCTCTTCAGAAATCCCGGTTCATCTTCCTCCTGCTCTGATTTTACTTTATGTGTTTGTTTGTTTTCAAGCACATGTCCTTCGAAGTCAGCAGATGTGATACTTTTCTTGAAGAAATGTTACAGTCTAAACAATCAAAGAGAGAATAGGTCTGAAGTCTTCAGCTTGACTGATATTTGCTGATATGTCAAAGGTGTAATCCAACAGTTCACTTTTTTTTAATATATATATACTTTTTTTTTCTAAATGTGGCCCATTCAGCTGCTGCCCTAAAAAATGAAGAAGATCATTGCAAATTAAATCAAAAAGGGGAGAAGGAGGTAGGGAAGGTGTGGGGGGAATATTTGAGACAGGAGGGGGGAAAAAAAGACCTAAAAATGAAAATGAAATTAAAATCAAGCCTGTTCTTTTGGGCCCAATCCTGCTCCCGTTGAAAGTAATGGATATTTTCTTCTCCCTTCAATTGGGACAGGATGGGGCTTCTGCTTTGGTGTTTTGCTTTTGAAGGCCTTGGCTCTGATTCTGCTCCCACTTAACTTCAACAGAAGGATTCACTTTGACTTCGGTGGGAACCGGATCAAACCCAAAGTAAGCAAGGTAGTCACGATCATGATAAAGAAAAACACAATTGTTCCTATTAGTAATAATAACAATAACAATAATAATAATAACTCAAAATAATATTAGGTGTGTCTATGTAAATCTGTATCACTACACTTGTGAAGACAGCGGCATTTTAATTAAGTGCCGCATTGCAACGCCAGATCACAATCTTGCTTGGCAGGCTTTTGTGGGCTGAAAGGCATCAGGAATGGGTAGTTCTATATTTTAATGGGGTGCCATCTTTGACAGTGAATGAGCTTTCTGTGGAGATGTAGCTGCCAATAACATCTACTCCTTTGTGAATGTCAGAAAGTAGGACTTTGAACAGGCAATTTACAGGAGGTTAAA